>WEDG01002114.1:0-90581 GCA_017591395.1 Schistocephalus solidus | reverse complement strand
GACCCGTTGTGGCTTCGTAGATTACAGAAGGGACTATTTTTACTGTTCAAGCATTTTAAACGGTTTTACCTTTAACCCCTTTACATCCCTGAGGCAGCTCGACGACTGTCGGCGCACCAATCATAGAGATGTATTCTTATTTCTTTCTTTGGCACGCACCGTTAAATACCGTCAGTTTTTTCGGTAAACGCTATAGCAATCTGGAATACACTACCCAGAAGTATTAAAATTCAGCAAAACTATCCTTTGTTTACGAGAGCTGTCACTAGTTTTCTACATTCAGGACACCTTCCACGAATTTTGGGTGCTGATTCTCTGGAAGCTCTCTTCCGTTCTGCTGAAGGCAATATTGCTGGCTCTGCAGTCCATAATCGGGTTATTCCTCAGTCTACAGCTAGCAGCCGCTCGCCGGCATACTTGCTGCTAGTACAGAAGACCAGATCCACAACACCGAAAGGAGAAGTACTACACCGTGCACCTGTGTCAACACTTCCCTGTCCAAAACTTTTAATCTGTTCAACAAGCTGCAGTTTTTTTCTCCTGAAAATACTTTAAAGAACGATCAGGAGTTTTTTTCACTGTCAGCTTGACCCCCTACTGTATATATCTCTTTTGACCTTGCCTGTAAACTGGCAATAAATAAATAAATAAATAGCTAAATAGTTATCTTTCAGAATGAACGTACTAGAAATAGAAACATTTGATAAGTCACTGCTATGTGCATAAGTGAAATTGTGCAGACGGTAACAATCAGTTGCTCTTACCTGTCTCATATACCTAACTGATTTAGCCATTCCTTTTGGGTTTTTGGCAAAAGTACGCTCTTTCAAGAGAGGAGAGTTTCAGTAACCAAGTGCTTGCTAAATGACGAATGCAAGCTTACTTGAAAGCGCTTTTTGTGTCATTTCATCGGCTTTTTAAAAGTAATTTACAGATGTGAGGTTGCAATTGAAATGATGAGATAAATATCGAAACAAGAAGGAAAATTGAATGAGAAATGTTTGCCCCGTGGTCACTACTCAGTATACTGCGTGCAGTTAATTTGAGTGCAAAACTATATATGACCACTATCTCAGTCATTTTTTGGAAGTGCATGTGATCTTTTCCTAGTTTCTTCTACATATTATCTCCGTACTTCATCACTGATGATACCTTTTTCTTAATTATCCACTTCTAAAGGCTCTCTTTTCCTTGCTTCTAAGAATAAATTTCTGGGAATAATCTGCCGAGGTAAGTAAAAAGCCCATCTGTTTTTAAACGTAGACTGCATATTTATCTTAACCCTGATTCAATCAACCGTTTATTTTCCTCTTCCTTCCTGAGCAGCTTGCTCCATAACTCTGAGAAAGGACCATCAGGAATTAAGAAGACCATCTCCAAATGATATCTTCCATGCATCATTTCCCCACGAACTAAGATGTCTCCATAATCCATCGCTCAAGGAATCATCATTAAACAATCGGGTCGTACTAACTTGCACATTTAGAAGCACCTGTTTTTCGTTGACCGTTTACCGTCATCAGAAGTCCAATCTGACTATTGAACTGTCTAGGCCTCACTTTCATCGTTGATTCTCATGGGACAAAGCAGCCCTGACCGTACAATATTGACTTTATCGTACTCAATTGCCACTTCTACCATTTGCGCGTGATGATCAATCTTTCGGTAAATCTTCACAGTCAATTTTTCGTCCCCTCCTCTTTTCAAACATCATCGCTAACTGTTGACAACCTTGATGAGTTCCTCTTCTTTTGCAACCCTGATGGTGGGCTGCGTGGTCTGTTGATGATCGTACTGAGCTCCACTATTTTAATAACCTTTCGGTGGAATTTGCCTTCATTAAGGTCGCATCTCGGTGATAAGCTCGTGACCTCTGTTCTCTCCTCTCACTTTCGACCCCGTTGGCTACGATAAGCTCCTCCTATCTCACCCCTCTGATGGTTGTTAAAAATAGCACTAGCTGAGATATGCTCTCTCCAACAACAAGGAGCGTTGAGAACACTCACACGTTTTCATCAACATAACAAACCTATTGCACTGCATCTCACAGGTCCTATCATCTCTAGCTATTAATTCTTCAGAGAAGCAATTTTTTCTCTTTGATATTTTGTTTTAAAATTGGGGCTTGCTAAGCTTTGCCCCCGATTTAACCGAAGGAGTTTTTTCCATTGCTTCTTTCATAGATAACCATATATTTCAAAGATGGTTAACCTTTGTTTCATAAATAACAAATTGTTGTGAATCGGATGTGTTGACCAACCTAGTTATGTTTGCTGTTCACTGGTTGTTCACGCAGAATAGCAATTATCCAGTTTGTATTTATTTATACAACTGAACTACGATTATAATGATGGAGCAATCTGGGCCTAAAATATTTGATTTTCTTTATAAATTATTTAAGTTTGTGGGACAAAATTTGAGGACGGTTCACATTGCGCTCAGTGTAATAAGGTGGCTGAGGGCAGGTTTTCACTTAAGTTAACCAAATTAATTTAATTTGAGTCTTAAATATACAGTATATTTATTATTCATAAGGCTTTGAAACAGATACGACGAGGACAAGATCTTTCATATTTGACCGCTTGCTATGTGCAGTTCTTCACAAAGACACTGCCTTTCTTGCCCTCTTAATGCAAATTAATCTGCTTTGACCCACATGACCTAGCCTATGCCGAGCTTTTTCACTTAAACCTGTGACCCCCTATTCATGTACTGCGGACTTGGCTTAAGTAAACAGGCATAATCTTAGTATATCCACCCAAACTGACGGAATTAAGAAGAGTTCCGTTAAATTTCCTTCTCTCGTCTCTTAGAGATTTAAATAAATTACTTAGCGCTAGTTTGCCAATACAAATCTCAAGTAATATTGCCCATTTTTGGTCTACTAAACTAATCAAGCTGTCCTAAAAAAAAATTTTCCCATCGTGCCAAATAAAAAACCTTTATGTCGGGCAATGTAAAATATGGCCTATTGGGATGGACGGAATATCGCTAAAGTTAAATTACTTTGGTTAACTAAAGTGAAAATGTGATGTCCACCCCTTATTACAATAAGCTAAATGAGAACTATGCTTGATTTTTATCCTTCACTCTTCTTGGTCACCTCTAAACATTTCAGCATACGACCTACAGTAGAGTCAGAATTTTCCATCTACTAATTCAAACGACCCTTGAAATTGTTTGACTGCGCTTTAAACATTATCAGAAAAGGCGGAAAATCAACTATTGTCCGAGTTACCGCTTGAGGCGAACAAAAAATTAAATTATATGTCAATATAAGTTTCATGCATTTTCTGGGCAACCGGTGTGCTTGACATTCTAGACTTACTATATAGTGAGCCCCAAAGCAGTCAATCATGCGACTAAAAAGGGGTAATCTACACCAAATGTGCATGACATTTTTACGGTAGATGGAAGTGTATTCCTGACCATATTAGACTAATCACAAACAGATTCAACTGTAAGTGAAAGCTCTTATAACGTTTTCCTCCACGTAAACGCTTAGAGTGTTATTTGATCCAAATATATTACTGGTTGTCCTTTCACTCCTAAATAGAAAGTACCAGATATACAACTGCGGATGTGTTTAACATGTATATTTCAGCCCAATTAGTACTACGGTAAAATTATATCACTAAAATACCTGAACATTCATATTGAAAAAATGAATAACTTAGAGATTGATATATGAAGAACGGATCTGTTGCGAGTATATGGTTGATAATGAGATTTTAACAATCATTTGCAATTAATTTCTTCATATTCCTTACTGACTGCGCCACACAGATCAGACTGCTCGCAATGAGCAGGTCTTAAGAGACTAAAAATATAAATGATAGGAAGATATCATCTAAAATACCACTGGACTTTAAGAAGCTATCAACTGGCGATAGTTATCACAAACCTAGGTTGCTATTTAAACAATGAGAGGAAAGGGCCAGAAAGAACGAAATTGAATGGTGTAGTTTTGGCCACATGAGCAAAGTCAAGCTTTTTGCTTGCAATTACCTTAGATTCCGAAATCTGTACTGCAACGACCAAATTTGTGTTTTTTATTAACCGTGATACTTCCCTGTAGCCAGCCGTGTGAATGTGTGCAGGAGATTTCTCACGTGTTTTCAATTCAATTTATAGCATTGTTCTTCAAAAATGAAAGATTAATACGCTCTCAACGTAAAAGATGAGGGATTTTTACCACGATCACAGAGGGAGAGATTGGATCGAGTCGTGCACAACATTGCCACAAGGCGTCCGCAGGTGAAACGGACTGGCTGTTGGTTATCTAAACTTTAGCTTTCAACGTTGGTGATTTGAATAACGGTTTATGTGATCAATGCAAAGGCAGTTGAAACTCAACCCCATGATACACACTTAGAAAACGCTGGGGGAATAACAAGTAGCCACGCACGGAACCGTTTTCCGGAGTGATCGAAATTTCGAAGAGAGACTATTTTTGCCCAAACGCCCTCACGAATAGCTAAATTGGAATTCATAGTTACTTAAAATACCCGCTTCACACCTATTGCCGTCTTAGCAATGTGCCAAGCCTAGCGACATCAGCTTAACGAAGAATTCCGTAAGTTCAAAGCAAGAACAAGAATTTTATTAGCTAAATCATAAGTGGGCAGAAGGAGGAACCTTAATTTCTACAATTGTCTCAATTTTGCCGTTTTTCGACGCCGTGCTTCCACGAAAGACAATGCAGCGTCGTTGTGAGAGCGAAAGCCTTCCTATTTTCTTTCCAGTCCACCACCGCGATATCCACCACCACCCGATACCTGCTTCTTGGCCAACATGGCCAGGAGATCAGTCCTTCACCAAAATCTGACCGAGGCGCGTCTGGCAATCTGCCAGTACACCTGCCTCAATGCCTACATTTGGACTTCGTTTGCCATACTAAACAGATTATGCAATCCACCTGTCGAAGAATGAGAGGGCGCCACTTCTGCATTCAACACCAAGCGGAAGGCATATTTGCGTATGCCAAGTCGAAGTGATTCAAACTTTGGTCATTGAGGCAGGCAGCTCCGTATATGGCAGATTGATACAGATCGCCACCTGGCTGATTTCTATGTCAATCCCCAGGCAAAGAATTCTGGCCAGTCTCCTTAGCAAGCATCATTTTCTGTCAGCATGGGTGACGGACCGAGTTCGTGAAGATGGCAAACTAGAAGCGTCCCACCTCGATGACTGCCGTTAAATCACGCGACAGCATGGCATTTGTGTTGTTGAAGGTTGCTCTGACGGATCCTCTTCCGTTTTGCAGTTTGATCCTACGCTTACTCTCGATTCCGATCCAGCTCTGTGCACATGCCCTTGAAATTACCTTATTGGCCGCCTTTTATAGGTCGCAGTTCGAAATATCCAGGCAAATGCGTGTGCGAGCGCAGTGATTGGCTGTTTCTGCCGAGTATCGATTAGTCAACTACGAACTGGGCAATCGCCCTCTTTTGCTAAATAATTTTTAATTATGAGAAAGAACACATTTTAATGACAAATTAAAGCATTTATAAGCAACTCTTTATCGTAAAGAGTGGGAACTTGCATAATTCGTTCTGACACGCTAAAGTTTTTAGTAAATTTTGTTTGATATACGAGAATGATTTATCACCAACAGGGAGCATTTTGTTTGACAAGCGTGCCGAAGGTGTCCTGAATATTTAGTCCTTATAAATCAGTTCTTTAGAGGAGAGATGCGGTGGTCATTTTTGAGTCCGTTAAAAATGCGCATGATTATTATGAATCAAACGGTATAATGCATTTTTGGGCATTTGTAGTGCATGAACCGCAGTAAAATCAAATCGGCGATGTATATTTGAATAATAGTCTGCGTGCGTTTCCCCGCCACTTAATTATTCCTATTTACGGACAGATCTGAGCGCTCTAATGTTTCCACATCTTCTGTTATTTGGAATTCAAGATTTAACAAACAAATTTGAAATATTTATTCTGTGCCTGGGTAATT
This sequence comes from Schistocephalus solidus, assembly GCA_017591395.1. NCBI lineage: Eukaryota > Metazoa > Platyhelminthes > Cestoda > Diphyllobothriidea > Diphyllobothriidae > Schistocephalus > Schistocephalus solidus. The sequence goes on along the minus strand of WEDG01002114.1, from coordinate 84,616 downwards.
TGGTTGTGCCCTGTTTAATGGATGATGAGATAGGGGCTAAGCGTATAGTAAGCTACCAAAGGTTTCTCGTCGAATATTGTTGTACTTATAGTTAATCATGCGAATTAATATACATTCCACACAGATCACATTTGTGCTATTGGTTGGTATGAATTTGCGTTCACACTGACATTTTTACCGTTAGCAGCTTCAACTTAATATTAGTCTGTTTCCTTCCGCATATATAATGGTTAACTCCATCTGGGAATATTGTTTGCTAGAGACTTAAGCTAACGTCTATCTTTTGCCTTACAACATCTGGTTTGTAACTACATCTACCATCTCTTGATTGTAAACTGCGACATCGGGAAAGTTTTTTTTGATAAAGCTTTCCACCAACGCTCTAAAAGGAGCATGTATTGGTTTTCTTTTATTGCTTTTGGTAAGCCTGCTATTCAATATTCAAAAATATATGCAACCGTGCGGATATCCTTCTGAGGAAAATGTTGCACGTCATTTACTCATTTTTTTATGCAACTGCCATATTGGGAGTCATGTAAGTATTGTTTCTTAATTCGTTACAGGTTGCAGATTGACATCAATAATTACATGCGGACCTGTGACATTTCTTCTGACTTTTACTATCGGTGGACCTTTACATCCAAGACTTGCAAAGCGGGCTTCAAAACTTCCTGTAAGCAGCATGCCCATTCACCTTAATTTGGGCAGAGGAGGTAAAACTCAATCGCGCAGTTCTAATTATAAATAAGATAATGACAACAGCTGATTCTTACTGCAAGTGATGTGCCAACCTAATTCATAGGAAGTTCTGGACTTCCAAACGAGATTTCATACGTGCAACCAAAAGTAAAATATGGCATATAGACTTCCTCAAAGGTTTTTGTTTGGGCCTAGGCCATACGCATGAGCAGGATAAATGCGACCGGACAGGGTTACATATCTCATCGCATGGTTATGCATGATTTAAATTAAACACAATTTGAGAACGCAAGCAGCCTAAAACGCGCTACAAAATACTTGTACTGTTTAATGTAATATCCGCGCTACAACATGTCCTATGGTCGCCAAAGTTCACTTATGGTATTTTAAAAGTTTTTAGAAAACCTGCATAGTAATAAGCGGAAGAATCGAACTGGTAAGAGCGTTTATTCGTTAAATTAAAGATTTATTAGCCCACTCATACGCGCAAACCCTATTTCGATTTCCGTGCAGAGAAGGCTTCAAAGTGCGCATAAGCTTGCAAACCATGCAAGCTCATATTCACCAAAATTCTTGTGCATTTTTTTCAAATGAGCAAGAAAATTAAATCTCTATACTATTGACTAAGAGTCAAATACATGGCATGTAAGATAGGTTGATACCGACATATGCCCCCTGCTGGTGATAAATCATTCTCGTAATTCTTACCAAAACTGCGAGAAAACCCTGCGTGTCAGAACGAATTATGTAAGTTCCATCCCTTTACGATAAAGAGTTGCTTATAAATGCTTTAATTTGTCATTTAAATATGTTCTTTCTCATAATTAAAAATTATTTAGCAAAAGAGGGCGATTGCCCTGTTCGTGGTTTACTAATCGATACTCGGCAGAAACAGCCAATCAATGCGTTCGCACACGCACTTGCCTGGATATTTCGAACTGCGACCTATAAAAGGTGGCCAATAAGGTAATTTCAAGTGTATGTGCACAGAGCTGGATCGGAATCGAGAATAAGCGTAGGATCAAACTGCAAAACGGAAGAGGATCCGTCAGAGCAACCTACAACAACACAAATGCTATGCTGTCGCGTGATTTAACGGCAGTTGTCGACGTGGGACGCTTCTAGTTTGCCATCTTCACGAACTCGGTCCGTCACCCATGCTGACAGAAAATGATGCTTGCTGAGGAGACGGCCAGAATTCTCAGCCCGGGGATTGACATAGAAATCAGCCAGGTGGTGATCTGTATCAATCTGCCATATACGGAGCTACCTGCCTCAATGACCAAAGTTTGAATACCTTCGGCTTGGCATACGCAAATATGCCTTCCGCTTGGTGTTGAATGCAGAAGTGGCGCCCTCTCATTCTTCGACAGGTGGATTGCATAATCTGTTTAGTATGGCAAACGAAGTCCAAATGTAGGCATTGAGGCAGGTGTACTGGCAGATTGCCAGACGCACCTCGGTCAGATTTTGGTGAAGGACTGATCTCCGGGCCATGTTGGCCAAGAAGCAGGTATCGGGTGGTGGTGGATATCGCGGTGGTGGACTGGAAAGAAAATAGGAAGGCTTTCGCTCTCACAACGACGCTGCATTGTCTTTCGTGGAAGCACGGCGTCGAAAAACGGCAAAATTGAGACAATTGTAGAAATTAAGGTTCCTCCTTCTGCCCACTTATGATTTAGCTAATAAAATTCTTGTTCTTGCTTTGAACTTACGGAATTCTTCGTTAAGCTGATGTCGCTAGGCTTGGCACATTGCTAAGACGGCAATAGGTGTGAAGCGGGTATTTTAAGTAACTATGATTGCCAATTTAGCTATTCGTGAGGGCGTTTGGGCAAAAATAGTCTCTCTTCGAAATTTCGATCACTCCGGAAAACGGTTCCGTACGTGGCTACTTGTTATTCCCCCAGCGTTTTCTAAGTGTGTATCATGGGGTTGAGTTTCAACTGCCTTTGCACTGATTACATAAACCGTTATTCATATCACCAACGTTGAGTGCTAAAGTTTAGATAACCAGTAGCCAGTCCGTTTTACCTGCGGACGCCTTGTGGCAATGTTGTGCACGACTCGATCCAATCTCTCCCTCTGTGATCGTGGTAAAAATCCCTCATCTTTTACGTTGAGAGCGTATTAATCTTTCATTTTTGAAGAACAATGCTATAAATTGAATTGAAAACACGTGAGAAATCTCCTGCACACATTCACACGGCTGGCTACAGGGAAGTATCACGGTTAATAAAAAACACAAATTTGGTCGTTGCAGTACAGATTTCGGAATCTAAGGTAATTGCAAGCAAAAAGCTTGACTTTGCTCATGTGGCCAAAACTACACCATTCAATTTCGTTCTTTCTGGCCCTTTCCTTTCATTGTTTAAATAGCAACCTAGGTTTGTGATAACTATCGCCAGTTGATAGCTTCTTAAAGTCCAGTGGTATTTTAGATGATATCTTCCTATCATTTATATTTTTAGTCTCTTAAGACCTGCTCATTGCGAGCAGTCTGATCTGTGTGGTGCAGTCAGTAAGGAATATGAAGAAATTAATTGCAAATGATTGTTAAAATCTCATTATCAACCATATACTCGCAACAGATCCGTTCTTCATATATCAATCTCTAAGTTATTCATTTTTTCAATATGAATGTTCAGGTATTTTAGGGACTTAATTTTACCATAATACTAATTGGGCTGAAATATTTATGTTAAACATACCCGCATTTGAATATCTGGTACGTTCTATTTATGATTTAAACGATAAAAAGTGATATTTTTGGCTCAATCTACACTCTGAGCGATTATGTGGAGGAAAACGTTATAAGAGCTTTCACTAAGAGTTGAATCTGTTTGTGATTAGTCTAATATGGTCAGGAATACACTTCCATCTACCGTAAAAATGTCATGCACATTTGGTGTAGATTACCCCTTTTGTAGTCGCATGAGTGACTGCTTTGGGGCTCACATAACAGTAAGTCTAGAACGGCAAGCACACCGGTTGCCCAGAAAATGTATGAAACTTATATCGACATATTATTTAATTTTTTGTTCGCCTCAAGCGGTAACTCGGACAATAGTTGATTTTCCGCCTTTTCTGATAGTGTTTAAAACGCAGTCAAACAATTTCAAGGGTCGTTTGAATTAGTAGATGGAAGATTCTGACTCCACGTTAGGTCGTATGCTGAAATGTTAAGGGGTGACCAAGAAGAGTGAAGGATGAAAATCAAGCATAGTTCTCAGTTAGCTTATTGTAATAAGGGGTGGACATCACATTTTCACTTTAGTTAACCAAAGTAATTTAACTTTAGCAATATTCCGTCCATCGCAATAGGCCATGGTTTTCGATGCCCGTAAAAAAGTTTCTCCAATAGGGCCCATGGGACCAATTTTAATCTGAGGACAGCTAGATTAGTTCTGTAGCCCAAAGAATGGGCTAGATCACCTGAGATTTGGATTTGCAAACAAGTGATAAGTGATTTAATTAAGTCTATAAGATCTGAGACTATGAAGTTGAACAGAGCTCTCCTTACTGCCGTCCTTATGAGTGGAGATACCAGGATAATGGCTGTAGAATAGGATAATTCCTCAGTACGTGAATAGCCGGTCGAAGGGTAAAATGAAACATGTCAGCATTGGTAGTCCATGTGGGTCCAATCAGATAAATTTGCATTAAGCGGACGAAATTTACATATTAATTAATGTGGACTGCACAAAGAAAGCAGAACAATATGAAACACCTTGTCCTAGTTGAGTCTGTGTCAAAGCCTTGTAGGAGGAATCTTCGAATTCGACGAAGCCATCACACATAATAGCCAGGTCGCATGCAGTAATATGAAGAAGGACAGAGAACGGACAATCACTTGGTGTGTTCTGTAAAAATGGCGGACCAAGATTGATCTTGCTTGTTTACCTGACAATCATTATATTATAGCGCATTTTCGGTTGATTTCTGGTTTATATTCCGTAATACACAGCCCTAGGCGTCATAAGCCCAAGAGCTGGTATTTCAATGAATCTCAGTTCAGTTCAGTTCAGTGTATTTGAGGAAAATAGGCTTACGCCTTTGAAATCCCTATTTGTTACATAAAAGGAGCAAGAATAAGAAGCAAATTAAAGAAGTAACAGTCAAGTGAATGCAGGCAGGTTTACGTTATACACTGATATTGTTAAGGTTAAGTAGTCACATAGTCTTCGTGGTACTGTAACATATGTATGTCAAGCCGATTTTTGAATGTATACACAGACTGGGACATAAAAATCGCCTCAGGTAGGTTATTTCACGGTTTCACGACACGGTTGGTGAAAAAATACTTCCTTACATCAAATCTTACTTGAGGAACACTTAGTTTGAATGGATGATCTCGGAGATTTTTCGTAGTGGCAAGTTGGAAAAAGTCATCACATAGGAGGGCGCAATCCATGCCACGCACGATACGGAAGGTTTGTATCAAGTCTCCGCGCAACTGCCTATAACTCACAGGATAGAGCTTTAGGTTTATTTAGACGAATCTCATATGGCAGTTCAGCTTGACCTCTTACTAATTTTGTGGCTCGCCGCTGCACCCTTTCGAGCATGTTGTAGTCCTGTTGGGTCCACGGTCGCCAGGCTTGGATCGCATATTTAAGATGTGGCCTTACAAACGTACCAAAGACTTTATAAAAGCAGTCTTCATCGAAAACTTTAAATGCCCACTTGATAGCGTAAAGTATTGAATTGGCGGATTTAGCTGCCTTGGAACATTGCGTAGAAGGCTTCAGGTTGTCTTTCATCCAAACTCAAGATCCTTCTGTGTGTGTGCTTCTTGGAGTGGCAAACTGTTCAAATAGTAGGGTCACAGATCAGTGACCTGATTTCGATTTCCCAGAAGTAGCAAAGTGCATTTGTTTGAGTTGAAGGACAAGAGCCATTTGCAGGACCACTCGTCCAATCGACGAAGATTTTCTTCGAAATTGTCTGCATCAGCAGCATTTAGGATAACTTTCCAGATTTTATATCGTTCGCAAACATAGCAAAGTTACAGTCCGATTCCTGTACACAATCATTAATGAACAAGAGAAATAGGATCGGTCCGAGCACTAAACGTTGTGGGACTCCACTCTTGATGACTGTGCGCTTTGATCGCGATCCGCCTACACAGACCACTTGGGAACGACCGACAAGAAAATTCTTGATCCTCATAAGAAGTTTGCCGCCAATACCGAACATTCTCAACTTTTGAAGGAGACGCTGGTGTGGAACACTATCGAAGGCCTTCTGGAAATCAATGTTGGCCACATGCACATTGTCTTTTGCATCGAGTGCTTTTGTCCAGCTTTGCATCGTAGAAAGTAAGTTCGTAACACACGATCTTCCCCTACGAAAGCCATATTGTGCAGTGGATAAGAGGTTACGGGTTTCTAAATAAATCATCAATTCTTTTTTAACAATCTTCTCCATAACCTTTCAACAGTTTGAGGTCAGGCTGACAGGCCTGTAATTTGTAGCAAATGCACGACTACCACTTTTGTGAAGCGTTTTGATGTGGGCTGTTTTCCAGTCGGTAGGAAGAATTCCCGAATCCAACGATTTCTGGCACAGCAACCATAGCAATAAAAACAGCTTCTCTGGTGGAAATCGACTGAAAGAACTGGTAAAAGTGTTCAGCTTTGTTTTTATTTTCCGATATCTCGAAACCGTCATCATTTCTCATAACAGGAATCGGGTTCCTGTTACGTGTGGTTTATCTTACATAGCTGTAGATCAATTTGGGATTGTGAACTGCTCTCTGGAGCAAATCCCATTCGCAATCCCGTCAAATTTTGAAGGTCAAGCTTTTAACCTTGTTCCTTTGAGTTTTGTATATTTGCAAGCCTAAATTTTCATTGGATCGGCAAAATTTCTTCCAAAGCCTTTTTTCCTGTTAATCTCTCTTTTTAGATCCCTTGTTAACCACTGTGGTCTGTTAAATATCCAAAATTGTGATGGCGGACAATGACATTTTATAAGATTCAACAAATACTCCTTAAATAAATTCCTGTGCTCAGTGACATTCCCGGAGAAGAGAATATCCCAGTCTATTCGTGATGCCTCAGCTCTCATCTTGCAAAATTCTCCTCGCCAAAGATTGGGCTTGGTTTCAATTATTGCAAATGGCACAGAATATAAACCATACTCCAATGAAAGTACTGCATGATCACTTTGACCAAGTGGAGGTTGGCAGTGTACCTCGTCTATACTGTCAGGATCTTTAGTGAAGACGAGATCTAAACAACTAGCCTGTTCTCCACGCGCTCTCGTTGGAACAAATACATGAACAAATACAAGTGTTGTCTTTAGCAGACGATGATCGAAGGAAAACTTTGAGCTCTGTGCCTGCAGATCGTTCCATCGAATGCTGGGTGCATTGAAGTCACCCATGAGAACAACATCAGGTCCACTGCTAATCTCCTTTATGTTCTCCAACAATCAAGTATCAGCGTTAGTGTCTGTCCCCGGTGGTCGGTAGAGAGTCATGACTTCAAGGGACTGCGATCCCCGCGTCTTTATTTTCAGCCAAATAGCCTCAATACCATTGCTAATCTTCTCCGTCATTTCACACACTGTGAAATTGCTTTTAACATACATCGCGACTCCTCCACCCTGGCGTTGGGTGCGGTCTCTCCTGAACAGCTGGTACCCGGATAAGGCTACTTCGCAATCACTGATGTTCTTTGACAGCCATGTTTCTGTGATTGCTATAATATCGGGGGACAGAACGGCTACCTGAATTCTCAGTTTGTCGAGTTTCGAAAACAGACTTTGGGCGTTTGTTTACATAAATTTTAGTGTGCAGCAGTCAGCAGAGCCGAATTCCGTTTGTCTCGAGTTTGCCAATGCTAATTTGCCGATGCCATCATGAGCATTGGCTGGTTCCAGAGCAATGTTGCGTTTCTCTGTATCACGCGTTCCCTGTAAATCACCTGATTGTTCTCTCCAGCTGCAAGTCTCCTCTTCATTTCTATCACTAATTCTCGGCGTTTCAGACGTTCTGATGGAGAGTAGTCCGGCTGAAAAAAACCTGTTTATGAGAGTTTCGAAGGTTTGTTTTTCTCGCAAGAAGTAGCTTAGCCTCTTCCTTGTTGTCCAAGACAATTTTGATAGGCCGTGGTTTCACATTTGGGAATGTTCAATATCCTTTTTTTCGAGCCTGAAGGCAGCGCGAACGGTTATCGTCTCTCCTGAATGAAGTATATCATTCAGTAGGTGCTGAAACAAAGCAAGATCAGCGGATATCCGTTCCTTTGAGGTGTGTGCATTTGATTCAGGTAAGCCCTGGATAACCCCGCAGTTCTCTCGGTCTAGGGCGTCTTTTGATTCACTGCCGATCATATTTTCCTCTGAATGACCGGAGGGATTCGTTAGGTTTGTTTTCAACTTTATAATCGTTTTATGTTGATTCCCAATGATATCTTGCCACTCATTGGTATTTTCACTCCCAACTTAGGGCGACAGGAGGTGAGTCTGAAGTCGGAACTGCCTTTGGAAGAGGCATTATTGAAGTTGTCCTGATATTACCACTATCCAATTTGGTGGTGTTGTTGTGTTTCCCCATTGCAGATTGCCACACGTTTGCTTCTAGGGATGCAACTACGGGCTTGTTAGAGCACCCAAGATGGGAGAATGTGATTTGTGGTTCGCGGCGGTCGTCGTCCGTAGGATTCAAAGACTGTTTGTCCTGTTATCCCATCGTTATGGGTATTCGCGTCCGAACATTTTGAGTTGTTACTTCTTTTATTTTTTCGTACTTTTGAAGATTTGGTCACTGCCTTTTTAACTGTACTATGGCTCGTAGATGAAATAAGTGTGCCGATTTGGGTTTTTGGTCATTGTTTGTAATAGTATTCAAAGCAGGGTCGCCGCGTGTTTGTGAGCATTGGAGGCGCTGTACCGGTGTTATTGTTCGTCAAAAGCTTCAGTTTTGGTATGGATGTATGATAGGCAATAGAAGTTCCAAGTTCATTGTTCTCCTTTAACACTGAAGGTTTGTGGCTGTCTCTGGTGCATGAGATGAATTTTGATATAGCTTACTGGCTATCCGTTCAAACAGAACAACCGTTACAAGTAACTTAGCTCTTTTTAAGTAAATCATCGGTACTGCAGTAAGGAAAGGCCCATAGGAAATGTTTTCCGACGCAGCTTCTTTAATTGGCCGCAGGATTGTTGCTTTCGTAGTTTATGATGAGGTCAGCACAGCGAACGCTATTGGGCCTCATATGCGCATGCTCAAATTCACAGTTCTTTATGATAACAGATGTAGCATCCACATATCCGAACCAAATTTGGAAGCCTGTATAACTATTTGCGAATTTGTAAGTGGCTCATCCAATGAGTGGAGCTATGATCCTGACGATTCTGTGGATATCCCAATATTACTTCACTGTGGATTAATACACGTCCCGGACGTTTTCAATACGAAAAATACAAGCTTCAACGTTTACCTGCCTCCGGAATTCACGTCAGTGGTGTGCTGCTGTAATCTGCTCTCAATCGAGGAAGGAGAAGTCTCAACAAAGGCTAAGTCGTTGCATGCTTCTTGAAGTCTGCTGAATATTATTGCACCCTAGTCCATTTATTTAAGAAGATGTATAATTAAGTGCATTCGCAAATAATCGAAAGTGGTATGGAAATGATAGACGCTCAGAATTCGTCTGTACGTTAAAAAAATTGGTACCGCGGTCGGGGTCGAACCCTCGCCGAAAAATCATGAGGCGACGCACCTAACCACTTAGCCACATTCACACGGAAAATCTACAAAAGAAATTGTATACAAACAGAAAAAGATGGCACAGACTGGTATTCAGTTACTACTTCTCCTCCTGCCAAGCGGGCAAGAAAGCTTGATAACACTAATGAATGTCACCTAGGAGGATGAAAAGTGCATGGGGTGTTTGAGTCACCTACAGAAATTCCTTTCGTTGGACAATGAGATAAATAACTTGAAACAAGAAATGGCCGATCTAAAAGAGAATATTCATTGTTCACCCAGAAAAAAAACACCCGTAACAACCAGTATTTCAACAAAAGTAAATTACCTATGCAAACATAGCCTCCTTGAGATTACCTAATATATAGATAAAAGACATTGCGTCTACAGAGCTCAGTAAATCAGTAGCCATTTACTTTCATCGAAAGGGAGATCAAACCAGCTCATGCAACTTACTTCTATCATCCAGCTCAGACAGCAGCCGTTATGCTTTGGATATACAAACATATGCGACATCGTTGCTGGATGATACAAAAAAGGGTAACGTTGAAAAGCTCGTTGAATTTGAAGGACCGAAGACGAAGGATTCGAAGCCGAAAAAAGCCAAGATGATTTTACAAAAAAATGAGTTTTAACTCCGAACGTAGCTCGTTCTTACCGATAGATGCTCAGGTTGAATCCTCTGCTGTTGATACAGGAGAAATCGCAGAAAATTGGCAAAGTTTCCTAAAAGGGGTACGCCATTAACTTTAGGAATCGTTGCGCGTACTGACGCAAATAAAATCGTCGATCAAAGTAAAATTCCTTGTAAAACTGGATGCTCTATCAACAAATAAGATCTCCAAATCACGAAACAGACATTAAGACCGAAAACCCAATCTTGTAATTAAAGGGGCTCCTGAGTCCACTTCTCTGATTGCAAAGAAAAGGATAGAACATGACCTCCGTCTGTTCCGAGCATACTCAAATTCAATTCTTCAAGATGACAAATGCTTTACCTTGCACAAAGCATTCCGTTTAGGAAAGGCGGGTGTTTCACATGAACTATCATCACCTAGGCCTCTTAAAATCATTCTTGAACGTGACCTTCAGGCTTCACGCCTCCTAGAATGGAGGATGGCTCTCCGTAACTCACACAGGGATGTGTTTTTTCAGCTGGATTACGAACCGATAGAAAGGCACAAAATGAGAATTCTGAGAACAGAAATGAAAAGGAGAACGGACTAAGGGGAAAAATTGCTCCAAATAAAGGACGAGGAAATAAAAGTGAAGAAGAGGTCTTTCTTGTGGCGGACACCGCTCATCATAAAGGCGGGTCCTCACACAGACGGTGGACACTAAATACGAAGTACCCAACTGTAAATAACGCTCTCCAGAACTCAGAGGAGGACCACTTATTAAAACTCAGGGCGGGCGGGAGGGAAACCAGTTCATCTCGGGAAGCACTGACAGACTCGAGGATTTAAACGCACGAAATGAGCAGAAGTCTATAAAGAGGAGTTACCCACTCTAAATTGAGATGTTTGTATAGAAATGCTCAGAGTTTCCTTTCGAAAGTAGACGAACTCAAAGCACTAGTCTCAGACTAACCCCCGATGTCGTTGCCATCGCAGAAACATGGCTTAAAGCCGAAATTGCGGAAAGCGAGGTTTCGATAAATGGAAACCAACTATTTGGAAGAGACCGAGAAAATAGACAGGGAGGTGGAGTGGCCGAAAAAGTTCGGACAGGTATATCAGCCGTCGAACGAGCGCACGCTATCTTCCTTGAATATGAATTTCTCTGGATAAAGATTAAAAACAATTGCTCACTAAACCTACAATTCTTGACGATCTACAGACCACCGAACATTCCAAGTGCAGCTGATGAGTCACTCCTCCATTTGCTCAAGGAAGTTGCAAGTCACCAGTTAGTGCTTATTGCTGGAGATTTTAATGCACCTACAGTAGACTGCGTAAATGTGAAAGTTGACGGTGCGCAAACTTTCTTCGGCCACAATCTAATGGATCTCACTCTTGACCAACCTCTGGCACAGAAGGTTAACATACCAACGATATTTAGAGAGAACCAGAGAGCGAATTGCCTCGACCTAGTATGAACGAAGGACTTCTCTAACATTGATGAAGTGAATTTTATTGCACCCATCGGTAAGAGTGACCATGGTACGCTGATGACTGGAAAGCGCTTAAGAAGGTTTCACTCGATCTGATTGAACGCTTTTGTCCAGTGAAGGTGCAAAAAAGACTAGTCGCCTTGCCTGGTTAACAAGAGAACTTAAGAGGCAGTTAAAGAAGAATAAAAATGGAAAGTTTTAGAGAAACACAGTCAGCAGAGCATCTCAAGGAATTTCTTCACCACAGAAATGCTATCAAAAAATGATTCATCAGGCAAAAAAGAGCTATGAATCGAGAATTATTCAACAGGCTGAAAAAAAACCTAAAATTATTTTCCATTATATCAATAGCCGAATAAAAACAAGGACCCAGTCGCAGTACTTATTGATGGTAATGGTGTTGAAATCGTTGAAAGTTGCGAGAAAGCTGAGCTCTTGTGTCAGTTCTTTGCCTTGGTATTCACTAGAGAACCGGAACTTCAGCTTGACAAAGACAACAGTGGTGTTATAGACGTTAGTCCAGTACTTGAATATACATACTTTCCGGAACCTCTCGTGATACGAGAACTGCGAAATCTGAAAGAAGCGAAGTCATCTGGTCCGGAAGATTAACCGGCAAAGTTCTTTAAAGAACTGGCCGGTGAACTCTCCAAACTAGGAAAGGTCAAGTTCGAAGGCGGCTGGTAAAAATTTGAAGATAAGTGAATTCTCGAATTTTAAACCAATATTTTCGTTTCCTGTTGAAAATATTAGCTTAATTTTTGAGAATTTATTGTATTTCTACCTCATTATCAGCTGCACACAATTGCAGTTATTGCAATTGCAAAAGGGTAAAATATAAAGTTTTTAAACTTTTTTTCAGCCTGCATAGTCTCATTAAAGTTCTCGCAGATTTACTTAAAAAGGACGGAATGTTAAGGTTAATTCTAGAAATAAAGTTGACATTTTGTAAGTTAACCTTATTTCCAGCGAAGAATAATTTGCAGTAACTGGTATACCAGTTGATATAATTTTTCATCCTGTATAGCCTCTTCGCTAATTCTATTTTCACTTTAAACTCGTTAAATAGCAGATTTTTGCTTGCATTGCTTTGCTTGAAACACATATTTCAAATATTACATATTTTATTCCGCAAAACGTCACTAGTGACAATTTTCCTTTCGTATTATCGATTTGAAAAATACTTATATTTTAAAATCAATATGAAACCCCAGTTTCTCGCAATTTTCAAAAACTTCAACACCATTCCCATCCATAAGTACTGCGACTGGGTCCTTCGATTTTCATCAACTATTGATAAAATGGAATAAATTTATTGGCTTATTTTCCGCCAGCTGGATACTTCTTAATCAATAGTTCTTTCTTACCTGAAGGATCATTTTTTGACAGCATTTCGTTGATGTTGATTTCCTTAGGGTTGTTCTGCTGAAAATGTTGCCCTGAATATATTCCATTTTTATTTTTATTATGTTACTGCCTGTAAAGTTCTCTTGTTAACCAGGCAGGGTGAGTAGAATTTTTTGCGCCCTTACTGGACAAAAGCGTTGAATCAGATCAAGTGAAACCTTCTTAAACGATTGCCAATCATCCTCTGGTTTCCCTTGGAGCAAACAGTCCCATTGCACGGACATCAATTCTTTCTTCATCGCGTTAAAATAAGCCTTCCATATATTTCGCTTGCCGTCCGTTTTGTTCTGGTACTGAAAAAAATTGAGTAATCCCACACCAGCGTACTATGTTTACTCTGGCCAAGGGATGCAATAGAATACACTTCATTAATGGTAGAGATGCCCTTCATAAAAACTAGGTCCAGTCAAATTGGCTCTCTGGTTCTCTCTTAATCTCATTGGTATGTTAACCTACTGAGCCAGAGATTTGTCGAGAAGGAGATCACTCAGCCTGCTGCCAAATGAAGTTGGTGCACCCTCAACTGTCAGATTTACCCAGTCTACCGTAGGTGCATTGAGATCTCCAGCAATGAGCACCTCCTTGTGATTTGCTACTTGCTTGACCAAATTAAGGAGTGACACATCAGCTGCCCTTGGAATATTTGGTAGTCTACAGATGGTCAAGAATTGTTGGTTTTGTGAACAATTCTTCTTAATCTTTATCTAGAGAAATTCATATTCAAGGAAGAGGGCGTGCTCCCGTTCGACTGCCGAGATTCCTGTCCTAACGTTTATGGCCACTCCATCTGCCTGTCTTTCTTCTCGGTCTCTTCAAAAGAGCTGGTATTTTATAATTCAGTATAATTCAGTATATATAAGGGAGATAGGCAGAGCCTTTGAAAACCCTATTTACAGAAAGACGCTAGCAAAACAAGCAAATGTTACATTGCGATAGTCGTTTTAGCATATCGATCATTGCTGTCGACTAAATATATGTCCATCAAGTAAAAAAGCATCAAGTCTTCTTTTAAACATTTCAACGATTTCAGCCTAAACAACAGAAGCTGGCAGTTTGTTCCATATTTCAATCACCCGTTGGGAAAAGAAGTTGGCCCGTACTTCAAGTTTGGCGTGTTTTCTTTTCAGTTTGTATGGGTGAACTCAGAGACTTGTCATGTTCGCCAATTCAAAAAAAGTTGGCCATCTGAAGAGCACAATCAACTCTTCTGACCAGTTTGAAGACTAAGATCATATCCCCTCTGTATTTCCTATAAGAGAGAGGAAACATTTAAAGTCTTTCTAGGCGGCCTCATAGGGTAGGCATTCCAATCCGCTGACTAGTTTCGTTGCCCTCCGTTAAACTTTCTCCAACAGAGCGTAGTCATTTTTCGTCCAAGGGCGCCACGCCTGAACGCAATATTCTCACACCGGCCGGATAACTGTTCCAAACACGCGCCCAAAATGCTCTACGTCAAAATTAACGAAGGACCTCCTGATTGCGCCTAAGATACAGATAGCTTTCTTTGTGATATTCAAACAGTGCGACGATGGTTTGAGAGTTGGTGTTATCCATATACCCAAGTCCTTTAGAATATTTAACCTCCTGGAGTTGGTGACCACTGATGAAGTACTGGTATTCAAACCTAATCATCCTTCTGGAACTAGACCGCAGTCGGATTAATTGGCATTTGTTAAGATTAAGGTTCAGCAGCCACTCAGCACACCATGTTTCCAAGTGATCTAAGTTTTGTTTTAATTTCTGCGCATCCTCCGGTTTTTAAATCGAGTTCCATAACTTCAAATCGTCAGCGAACATTACCTTCTCGCATGTCAGACAATCCAAGCAGTCGTCCACATATATCAGAAACAAAATGGGACTTAGAACGCTGCCCTGCGGAACTACACTGTGAACGGTTTCCAGGTAAGACTTGGCATCTCCAATACAAACATGCTGGCACCTGTCGGCGAGAAAGTCAGCCAACCATTTGAGTAGGTTGCCAGACACACCCATTTGACGGAGCTTAAAGATCAGACGTTTGTGTGGAACCCTGTCAAAGGCTTTGCTAAAGTCAATGTAGACGGCATCGACTGACAAACCCATTTCTAATAATTTTGTCCAACTTTCAATGGATGTGAGCAGGTTTGTAAGGCAGGATCGGCCACTTCGAAATCCATGTTGATATGAACTTAACAAGTTATTCTCTTCAAGATGCTCATCAGTTTATCAATCGAATCCTTGCTATACATTATTTCGGCTTTGTTTTGCGTTCCGTAATGGCCATGACATCGGGGGTTCAGCGTGTAACTGGGGCCTTGCGTTTCGTCTACTTTTAAAAGGAGAATCTGAGTATTGGTATAAAAATATCTCAATTTAAACAGGGTAACTCCTCGACATAGACTTCTGCTCATTTCATGGGATTGAATGCTGGAATCTGTCAGTGCTTTCCGAGACGAACTGGTGGCCATCTCGCCCATGCTGAGGTCTGATTAGTGTTCGTCAACCGAGTTCTGGAGCACTTTCCTTTTGTTATATGAGCTCTGTACAGTTGGGTACTTCATATTCAGCTTCCTCAGTTCCATTGAGGCCCAGCCTTAATTACGTATGGTGTCTGTCACTAGAAAGACCTCTTCAACACTTTTATTTCCACATCCTTTATTTGAAGCCATTTCCCCCCCAGTTTAGATCTCCTTTTCTGGCCTTTTCTCAGCATCAACCTTTCGTGCCTTTCCGTCGGTTTAGAAACCGACTGAAACAAAAAATCCCAGTCTGATCAACGAAAAGTCATTTTCTGTTCTAGGAGGCGTGGAGCCTGAACATCATTTCACGAATGATTTTAAGAGGCCTCGCTGATGATTTTTCCTGTGAAACACCCGCTTTCCCTATACGGAATGTTTTGTGCACGGTAACGCACTCGCCATCTGAAAAATTGAATTTGAATATGCTCGGAAAAGACTGAGGTCATGTTCTACCCTTTCCTTTGCAATCAGAGAATGCGACTTGGGAGCCCCTTTAATAGCGAGATTGCGTTTTCGGTCGAAATTTCCGTTTTGTTGACTTGGTGCTCTGATTTTTTGATAGGGCATTAGTATCAGGAATAATTCTACTGTAGTCGATGATGCTATTTGCGTCAGTTCGTGCAAAGATGTCTAAACTTAATGGTGAACCCCTTTTGGGAAATTTACCAATTTGTTATGCACTTGCTCCTGTATCACCAGCAGAGGATTCCGCTTGAGCATCTTTCGGTAACAACAAGCTTTGTCCGGAGTCGTAATTCATTTTTTGTGAAATCGTCTTGGGCATTTTCCAAATTCAAATTCTTCGTCTTCGGTCCTTCAAATTCGATGAGCTCTCTACCTCGCCCTTTAAATAAATAGGTTTATTGATTGGACAATTGCTGGGCACCGTCAAATGCTTAGAACACAGGAGAAAACTTTAAAAATCTCCTCTTTTCAGTTATCACTTTAGCTTTGTTTACGTTGTATGCTTAAATAACAGTGTTCGAAATGAGGAGTTTGATTAAAAAATACCTGCCTTCCAAGGTTTAAAAAAGCATAATATAAAAAAACAGCTAAAAAAGAATGGGGAGGAATGTACCTGGAAAATAATTTTAAGGGTCAAATTAAGTCTGTTATAGACGCTTGCCTAATAGCAATGAAATACGATTCGAGGCTCGAACGGTCGTACGTCAATCGCATCTGGAATTTGATTGGTTGCTAATGAATCCCGATGATGCGTCGCTAAGGGCGCAAGAGAATGCGCGCAGTGGTATTGGAAAATCGATCGGGCACTGAGCTGTCAGTCCCGCGCGCGCCGTGCCACGCCGTGCCACGCCATTTCCTGCGCTGTCGTGCTGCGACGCAAGTCGCTTAACTGCCTGCACCCCTGTTCTGTCTATACTGACCATTTTTTGCTTTTTTTGCAGAATGTTTAGAGCAGTCTCTGAGAGAACACTTAATAGACGTGGTCAGAAAGGGTTTCTGGCTGATTTACGTGAAATTGCCGAGAATATGAGGGAAATGTATTCGTCCGACTCATCTTCATCGTCGTGGCAGCTGACCTCTTCCTCTAGTTCCTCATATGATGACTCGGACACTGAGATTTCCTCTGATGATGAGGAGACAAGTTGGACGTTAGATAGATCTGACGTGGCCGCAAAAGAATCTTCAAGCACACCTACAATTGAAGAGAAACCTACAGTACGAGAGGCTCTGAGTTCATGGGCAAGACGCTCGCGTATACCACTGATTCATCTGAGCAGTCTTCTGAAGATAATCAGACGGCTGACCTCGGACCTTCCTGCAGACGCACGAACGCTGTTGGGTGGTGTAAGTGATGTATCAACGGTAATGGCAATGGGCAGTGGTGAGTACGTTCATTAAGGACTTGTAAACCAGTTAACTGAGCAGTTTAAAGACCCTACCAGGCGTCTAATAGGCAATTGTGTTGTAACTTATTTAGCTATTGATGGGATCCCCATACATAAGAAAACTAAGCGCGGGTTTTGGCCTATCCAAGGTAGAATCATGGAGCCCTTTGTTAGTGAAATATTCGTTGTGGGAATTTACTGGGGCTATGGAAAGCCCTCAGATGTACAAACTTTCTGCATGCCGCTCGCTAAAGAATTAAAATCTTTGGCCAGAGATGGTCTACGTGTCGAACATATCGATAGGTCCCTTCGGTTTTTTTTTTAGCAGCTGTAATTTGCGATGCTCCAGCGAGAGCTTTTATTAAGCGAATTAAGAATGTGAACGTCTATTATGGCTGTGATAGGTGTTGTGTTAAAGGTGATTACGTAGATAAAGTAGTATATGATAGCGTCTCAGAGCGTTTGAGGACGGATGCCGATTTCCTCTCCGTAATAGATGACTGCCATCGTATCGGCACTTCACCATTGCTAGCATGTAAGGTGGGAATGATTACTTCCTTTCCTTTAGATCCTCTACATTTAGTTTACCTGAAAAGCCCAAGAGAAGTTCACTTCCGGTTGTCACCTGAGGCAATATCAACGGTGAATGATAGATTAAAGCCACTTAATGCCTACTTGCCACGGGAATTTTCACAGCGCGCAAGGTCTATTACTGATTACGATACCTGGAAGGGCACTGAACTTCGTCAGTTTCTACTGTACACCGGTATAGTCGTCCTTAAAGATGTCCTTCACAAAAGATATTGGAAGCACTTTTTACTATTGTTCACGGCAATACGCTGTCTTGTTCGAGTATTCCTTCAACAGATGAAGAAAAGTCTGCAGTTGATTCGAAGGAATAGAAACTTCCAATTAAATGCGAGTGCAGTCGATTCCGGTGTGGGGTCTGACAATTTACTAGACTTAGTTGAACTGAAAGCTAAAAAAGGTAGAAATTGATTATGAGCAGGAAGAGTTTAACAGTAAGAAACTTTTAATGCTGTCCTACAGTCATCATATTTTTTTGAAAATACGGTGTTGATTATGTTTAATCTAGCTTTATGAAACAACTTGTAGTAGTCGTCTCATAAAGCTAGTTCAAAGGCTAGGCGTCAGGCTTGTTTCACATTTGCATAACGTAGAGCATATATGAGGTTAAAAACGCAAAAAAGTCTACTTCAAACAAGCTGAGATAAAAATATTAGTTTAACAAATAAGTTTAAAAGAAAATTCTTCATCAAGCATAAAATTATGTATAAAAATAAAGACGCTATTACAGTAAAAAACTGATTTGAGATATGGGATATATAAATCATTAAAGTGAGAGCCTTTGTTTATAGCCAGAAGATAGACATTTATAAGCCTTGTGCGTCACTAACAACCAATATATCTTGCTCATAACTAGAAGTTGAACCCCAAAACCAGGTGTTTTATCATCCAGCAACGATGCCGCATATGTTTGCTATACAGAGCATTACTGCTTTTGTCGGAGCTGGATGACAGTAGTACAGTGTATGAGATGGTTTGATCTCCCTTTCGAGGGAAGGAAATGTCTACTGATTTAATGATCTCTGTAGACGCAATGTCTTTGAGCTCTGCATAAGGTATTTTTTCAGGAAGCTATATTTGCATACAAAATTTCTATTGTTAGAGTTCTCGTTGTTGCGGGTGTATTTTGGCGGATCAGCAATGCACCTTCTCTTTTAGATCGACCATTTCTAGTTTCAAGTTACTTATCTCTTTCTCCATCAAACAACCCATGCACTTTTCATCATTGTAGTTGACATTATATATACCAGGTTTATTTCGGAATGGTAGGCCGTTTATGGTTGCCAACAATTTAAAAGTTGCCTATCGATACAAGCCGGCAGATCGTGACACCATGCTTGATATATTAAAAATGATATTGAGGCTTTTGCCCAGTGGTGCTGCTAATGGCACCTTTCCATTTCTTGGCACAGGTGTTCCGTTATGGTTGTTGACTATGACCCTAAGCCTCAACTAAGCATAGATGGCCACGATCTAAATGCGCCTGGCGTTTTTAAGGATCTTGGCATATCAAATTCCAACGATCTCAATCTTTAAGAGCATTGTGCCCCGATTGTCTCAAAAGCATGCAGAATTACCGGGTGCATCCTCCTTAATATTAAAACTATTGATATTAGACTCTGCCTTTATAAAATATACGTTAGGCCTGGCCTGGAATACTGCTTATTTATATTCAGCCTTCTGCGCGCTAGCAAACAGAAGAAAATAGAATCGGTCCAGTTCTTCTTTAAGAAAAGAATTTTATCGTCGGAGCACCGTAGTCTGTCGTATCAAGAACGCTATATGCTTATAAAAATCGATCCCTTGTGGTTTTGACGAGTACAAAAGGGACTCTTTTTACTGTTTAAGCTTTTGAATAGTCGTACACTTTAATCCCCGTACCACTGTAAGGAAGCTTGACCACCCTCGGCTCAGCATTCATCGCATTGTCTTCTTATTTATTCCACATGCTCGCACAGTTAAGTAACGTTGATTCTTTTCGGTATAGCCATGTGGAAAAAGCTACCACAGAATGTAAAAATCCCGTGAATTTATTCTTTGTTTAAGAGAACTTTTACTAGTTTTTTGCATTCAGAACAGCTTCCACGAATTCTCGGCCCCGACACGGTAGAATCTGTCTACCAGTTCGACGGAGTGCGTGGCATCTGAACCCGATCCCAGGTTTTACCTTGAGAGCTATGGCACTGTATCTGCAGCCTCACCCGTTGAAGTCTTCGGCAGACAGCGAGCAACCGTCCAGGGATGCACTCTTGTCTGGGGCAGAATCCCGGTCCCTAAAATAGACAGTGAATGCAAATGGAGTGCAATTGTCTTAGCCTATCCCCGATCTGAACTGCTATCATCTCACAGGCAGCAGTTTTTTCTCCTGAATAGCATTAAGATAGGAAAAAGCACTTTAAATGATATTTATTCAGGAGTTTTTATCACTGACAGCCTGATCCCCACTGAATATTTCGTCTGATAATGCCTGTAAACCGGCATTAAATGCAACTATTATTATTACTACTATAATAATTATTATTAGTGTTATCGGCCTTTTTGCCCGCTTGGCAGGAGGAGAAGTAGTAACAGAATATCTGTCTTTAAAGTTGCGAAAATGTTCATTCAAAGATTCAAAAGACTACTTGGTGAGCATACGCGCTGCTTTCGATAACTTCTCTTCAGGCCAGTACATTTAAAGGGAAACGTGGGAACGTAGTTGAAATTTAAAACAGAAAATCGATAATATTTGTCCATTTGTGTGGCTTTTCTGAGAGGTGTGTATAGTGGAGAATGATAAGAAACAGTGTTATAAGAAACAGTATGATAAGCGGCAGTGAGTGTTTGGTAGAGCCCTTCCAGGGGAAATGAAAGAGATTGCGCTGGAGAATGCATGCAGTTAAGCAGCCGTTGGACAAGCTAAGCGTTGAGCTTGTACGAGGTTTTTTTGTGCGCACAAGACCGGCTTCTTCAACATAATGGCATTTGCTTCTGCTGCTGCTAGTAGACGATGACCCAGTGGCTTGGGGTAATTTGGTGAGACCTTATAAATTATTCGGAAAGCTTCACTATGGTCCACACTATGTCCGGTGTCAATAAGATGTGCAAGGATGGCGCTTTTTATGCTCTTGTCTTCCCCATTTGTTCAGCCATGCTGGGAGGTGTTTTCTTATTCTTTTGGATAGGTGCCGACTCAAGCGACAAATATAACCTGCTCCATCCTTTTCTATTTCTATGCAATTTTTTATCAAATTTCCGTGAGAATGTGGCGGAGTGGATTGATTTGTCTTTCTCCCCGAACTGTTTTCACGGATCTTCAGTACTTTCGTTAAATCGCATTTGGAAAACTGATGCCCTGGATGAAAAAAAGACAGTAATCCTATTGATCAGGTGCAAAGACGGGTAATAAAATTGGTGGACGCTCGTACGACCCCGTCATACCCAGAAAGACTTATCAAGCTTAACATGTTTCCTTTATCCTATAGACAAATGAGATATGACCTGCTACGGACATTTCGAATTATTTACGGGCAGGCCTGTTCGCTGAAATCTTAAAATGTATTTGAGTTTACAAGCATCATTCACCTGTGCGGTTAATTAGATAAGGTCAAACGCGAATGAATACGTCTAGATCGACGAAAATATTCTTTCAGTCACCAAGTGACTCGACCATGGAACACACTTCCAAGCGAAATAATAACGTTGAATACCAAAGGTATGTTCAAATGACAGTTTAAACTGCTTAATTTGTGATAACCTACGACTATCCTTGTAGGACTATCTTCAGCCAACCATTAGCTTCACTTCATGATTTTAATTTATGTGTATCGTACCACTATACGTTTGATGTAAAAATTTTAACTGCTTTCATATGGAATAATTTTCCACTGCAAATTAGGTTGTCGTCTACATTAGCTATCTTCAAAACCAAATTATGCAAACATTTAACTTCGGAAGATACAAAGTCCTTATTGTCTGTTTCCTTCCCAAACTCGCAACTTTTGGATTTTGAAAAGGGTCCTCCTGGTATTTGAAGCAGCTCCCTTGATATTATATTGGTCTCTTATTATATTTCCATCATCCTCTGCAGAGTTAGTCTTTGCATTCACTTTTTCTTCCCCTTCTTTTAAACTAGCATTGCCAAGTCTGGACAATCATGATAATTTCCTCTGAATTTGCAACCCTGACGATAGTCTCCAGGTTCTGTTGATGATCGAGGCGGGTTCTGGTGGTTTCGCCTCTTTGGTGATGGACTATGAAGTCAGCAAGGTCGCATCTCGATGATGATCACGTGACCTCTACTGTCCCCTCTTCGTTTCGACCATTTTGTCTGCGATAAGTCGTCCTCTCTCACATCCACTGGTGTTTATTAACAGTAGCTCTGACTGCTTTATTATCTCTTACCCGACAAGGAGCGTTCTGAACCCTCATACATTGTCAGCAACATCACAATACTATCCCATTGCATTTAGCTATTAATTTTTAGTGAAGCAGTTTTTTCTCCTATTTTTTTTAAATTGGCGGCTCGCCGAACTCCGCCTCCGATTTAAACCTAGGAGTTTTTGTTACTGCTTCTTTTCCAGTTCACCTTATAGGCCAAAGATTGTTGACTTTTGTTTTAAAAATGGCAAATCGTTTTGAATCGGATATGTTTACCATACTACACATTTCTGCTGTTCATTTGGATGCTCACATAGTGCAGCAATTATCCACTTTGTATTTATTTAAACCACAGTACTAGGTTTGTAATGATGGGGTCCTCTGGGCCTTAAATAAACAATTTATTTATTTATTTATTATGTTGTCTGTAGGTACTTGCATTTATACTTTTGATTGTACGTAAATAGGGTCAACAATGGCTGTTCCCATAACCCTAAAAATATACAATATAATCAGCATCATAAATATCAACAGCAACGTCATCCGCATCTTCATTTTCATCATCATCCACAACCTTATCATCATCATCATCAGCCTCATCATCATCATATTCTTACTTTTCTTCTTGGTCTTCTTCTTCTTCTTCTTCTTCTTCTTCTTCTTCAAAACTGCAACCTGCATTTTAAATGGATCTTCTGTGAACTGTGTGTAGGCCTCCATGTCATCGAAGGCTTCGTAAGACTTGTTGATAAAGTAGATTTTTGCTTTGATCAGCAGAAAGAATGATTATGCTGTTACCTGGCTTCAAAGATTTATAGTCCGGGAGGCGATTCTTTTGGAAAAGGGGACAAGTGGCTCTGCTGTATACCTCTGCCTGCATGTCGGCATATCTTCAGAGACTTCCGAAAAGAATTTCAGTTGAACATTTTTTTACGGACGCGTAAAGGCTTATTTTTAATGATATTCCCACAGTTATTGTAAACGTCGAAGTTGGCGTGGTACACCGCGCGCCTCAGGGGATGATTAGAACACTGGTTACATGCATCTGATTTAGTTAAGAGCAAATAAGATATGAGTGGCGTGCCGATGCGGGCTGCATGGGACATTCCTTACATCCTTACGTAGAATCTTCGCCGCAGGATAACGGAGTAAATAAGCTGCACTAATCCCGGTTTGCTGCATTGACAGCACACACCGAGTTAATGTCTGCTATTTATCATTATTAATGTTAACAGTTAACACTCGGCAAATATGCAGCTTTTTCCTGCATGTCTTTGGCACAGACTCGAATAGGACAAGGTCTTTGATATTTGTCTGCTTGTTATGTGCGGTCCTCAAAAAGCCACTGCAATTCTCGCCCTCTTAATGCAAATTTATCTGCGTTGACCCACATGCACTACCCTATGGCAAGCTTTTTCAATGTAACCTGTGACACGCTATTCACGTACTGAGGATTTGGCCTTAGTTTACAGGCATAATCTTGGTATCTGCCCCCATACAGACAGCACTAAGAAGAGCTCTGTTCAATTTCCTTGTCTCAGCTCTTCGAGATTTAAATAAATTACCTATCGCTTGTTTGCCAATCCAACTTTCAAGTAATATTGCCCACTCATTGGTCTACTGAACAATTCTAACTGTCCTTAGATTACTAATCGTATCATTTTCCTAATTTAAGTACCTTTGTTTCGGGCATTGCAAAGTTCCACCTACTGGATGGATAGAATATTGCAAAAGTTAAATTACTGTGGTTAACTAAAGTGAAAAACGTGACCTAAGCCTCTTATCACAGTAAGCACCATGTGAACCTTACTCAAATTTCGACCCTAAAACTTGCTGATCACCCTCAAACATTTCAGAATCCGAAATCTGGTACATTCCGTATCTCCCATGTACTAATTCACACGACTCTTGTATTCTTTGACTGCACGTTGTCTGAGTTACCGAGCGATATGACCAAAAACTAAAAAGATCTGTAGATAAAAGTTGTATATATGTTATAAGCAATTGGTGTAATTGCCGTTCTAGTCTTTCTGTTAATAGAAACCCTTAATGGGCTAGAAGCCATTAAATAAGCTCAAAATCGGATTTGTGATAGGACATTTAGACGGGCAGTCACTAGAGTGACTGCAAAGGGTTACCTACATCCAATGAGTGGGACATTTGAACAGAAGAAGTGAAAGTTGGCCCAACCAAATAAAACTTAACAAAAACTGAATCCTGCACAGTGAAAATCTTTAAAAAAATTTGCCTCAATTTAAATGCACCGAGTGCCTAATTGGCATCAGATATACATGTTTATCGTTAAACTCATAAATAGAACGTACCTGATATATAGTTCGACCGTCAAATTCGACAATGTCCACCGAAGTCTCCACGGAAGGGTGGTGCAGGGACGGTGACTTGCGCGTGAATTAATTTTAAGTGATAGTAGCCTTGCGCTGCAGCAACGGCACTCTCTCCTCCTCCCCACCTTAACGCGGTGTTATGACGGAGTCAAGAAGACCGGAGGCGGGAGAGGACGCAGGTGGCTGGCGTTGCCGGAGCAGCCCTTGGGTGTACCACCACTCCTGACTCGGATCCCACGGAGTGGGAATGCCATAAAGACCACATTTAGAAGGAGCCATTGCAGCCTGACTCTCAGTCCACCAGTCAGCCACTCCCCACAAAACACACATTGGGCTGACCACGCGGTCCGAGTTATCCCGTCAGTTGGCGACGTTCCAAGGCACGGCGTTTAACGCACCATGATAGTTGCAAGCACGTCAGATTGTTTATAGTGAGGAACATGCGCTGAGCTGTTGACCTCACTCTCTCCCCCACCCCCACAGTCAAACCGCTGTCCGAGCCGGTCAGTTGTCTGATGCGGAAGTGGGCGCATTGGCTGATGGGTCGGTGTACCCGTCTTCGTGCGCCACAGCACGACCTGGCCCCCATAACGCACACAACAGGATTTACTTACTGAAGGGATATGGAGGAGCCATCGCCGTCTGACTCCAAGTCCACTGCTCAGCCACTCGACACACACAACACATACACTGGGCTGATGGCGTGGTCTGGTGTAAGCGTCAGATTGGCAGCCTTCCAAGCCACAGTTTCAAGGAAATCGTGATTTTATCAGGTATATTATGATGATTGTGAGGGTAGTGTCTATGTATTAGTGTAGATTATGTGCGCTGATGTGGCTTAGTCTCCGGTGGTTTACCTTAGGTTGTCGTGGAAGCGCATGTAACCTAATAGGCCCATGCGGTGTGTAAATGTGCAGGAGCAGTGAGGGCAGTGGAGGTGGGCGCGGTCACTGTATGTCGGAGACCCAGGCACTAGTTCACCAGCCTCCATGCGATGAATTCACAGGTGACCAACCAGGCCAATGCGTCAGTTGAAGTTGCGGGTGCAGTGTAGGCAGGATAAATCGGTATAGGCTGGGGCGATTTAATTCATGGTAGTGGGGGTGGCAGGGGCGCTAAGAATGGCAGGAGCGGAGGGTGTGCATGGTGTATCGGTGTTGTCAGCATTGCGGTGAATTCCGCTGTCATGTATGCGCGTGTAACCGAATACGCCCATTCGATGTGTGAAGGCGCGAGGACAGTGAGGACAGTGGAGGCGACGATCTCTGCTGTGTGTTGGTGCTCCAGGCACTGGTTCACCAGTCTCTGCACGATGGATTCACAATTGACCGACCAGGCCGATATGTGAGGTGAATGTGCGGTCGCATTGAGAACAGTTGAGGACAGAGTCCCCATCGCCGATGGTGGTGGTAGTGAAGATGAAGGTGGTGGTGGTTGCGGTGGTGGAGGTAATAGGCGAAAAGTATTGGGATGTGGTCTCTATGATGGTGGGAGTAATGGAATTGATGCCAGGAGTGAGGGTGGGGGAGTCTGAAGGAGGGTTTGGCAGAATTTGACGTAGAAATTGGAATTGTCGGATCGTTGGTGCATTGCCTCCGAAGATGTCCAACCAGGCCGATTTGGGCACGGAAGATGCGTTGAGAGCGCGGACATGTTGGCAAGGCCTGGGCATTGACGTTGTTGGTCCGGGGTGCTGGTGACTTTCGTTCCACTCTTTTGGCCTTGGCGGCGGCGATCCGGTTGGCCTCATAGATTACTGAACCAGTCTTCGCGGATCTTCTCCATGCCGGTCTATCCTGGGCAAGGTCCTCCCAGGTCGCCGTGTTGATTTGCAGTTGCTTCAGCGATTTCTTCAAAATATCCCCGTTACGTCGTTTTTGACCTCCCTGTCGGCGAGCACCCGTAGTGACATTGCTGTAGAAAAGTCGTTTGGGTAGTCGCTCGTCGTCCATTCTTACCAGGTGGCCGCTCCATCACAGTTGCACTTGCCTCAGCATGGCGTGGATGCTGAGGATTCCAGTCCACTCCAGGACTGCCGTGTCCGGATCCTGTCTTGCTATCTCAGCATTAGTATTCTGCGGAGGGAGCTGAGATGAAAGTGATTCATCTTCCTGGCTTGGTTCGAGTAGACGGTCCAGGTCTCCGCTCCGTAAAGGGGTGCCGTAAAGACGAAGGCCTTATACATCTTCAGTTTGTTTAGGTGAATACCGTGGCGATTCCACACGGAGGTCTGCAGCCGGCGAAAGGTCTGACTAGCTTTGGAAATCTGTTTGGCAACCTCGTCATCGATTCGCGTGTTGCGCTAAGCCTGCTTCCTAGATAAGCGAAGGTTGTAACGTTTTTGAGTTGAGAACCGTTGACATTGATTCAAGGATAGTTGGATTCCGCGCTGGGTGGCGGCTGGTGCATGACAACCGTTTTGTCTGTACTGATTGTTAATCCAAAATCGGCGCAGCCTGTGGCGAAGAGGTCCATACTCCTTTGCATGTCCTCCTCCATCACGGTGTTATGGGCGCAGTCGTCTGCGAAGAGCAAGTCATGGACTGTAGTCGTAGACACGCGCGTAGAAGTCTGCATACGCCGACTGTTGAGAAGGTGATCGTCAGTTGTGTAGGCGATGCGGATCCCAGGTTGCTCATCACGGTAGGTGTCCATCAGCATAGCTGAGAACATGAGACTGAACAGGGTGGGAGCCAATACGCAGCGCTGCTTCACTCCGTTAATCACTGCAAATGCTTCGGATATCGTCCCGTTGTCAGTGACGCCCGTCGTCATCCCGTCATGAAGCTGACATACCATGTGCGTGAACCACTCAGGGCAGCCAAATTTCTGTATTAATTTCATTAGTCCGTCGCGATTCACCGTGTCAAAGGCTTTCGTTAGATCCACGAAGGACGTGTATAGGTATATTTGCATCTCCTTGCACTTCTCTTGTAGCTGGCAGGCGGCGAAGATCATATCAATATTTCCACGGTGTCAGCGGAAGCCACATTGGCTTTCCGGGAGCAGGCCCTGCTCTAGGTGGTTGTTTAGACGATTGAGAAGGATACGGGCGAAGATCTTCCCGGCGATGTTGAGCAACGAGATTCCTTTGTGATTATCACGGAGTTGCCGGTTCCTCTTCCGTTTGTAGAGATGGACTATGGTAGCGTCTTTGAAATCCTGAGGAACTTGTTTTTGGTGCCACATCTCCTGGAAGTGTGCTGTGAGGTCTGCTACCAGCCGGGGCCGACCGTGCTCGTAGACTTCCGGTGTGATTGCGTCGGATCCCGGTGCTTTACCACTGGAAATCTGCTGAACGGACCGGATGGATTCTGGTAGGAAGGGTTGCAGATCCAGGTCACTGTTCATGCCCACTTGAGGGAGCCGGTCAATGGCAGCATCGGAGATGGCTGATGAGCAATTAAGGACACTTCTGAAGTGCTCTGCAGAGCGCTTCAGAATTTGCGATTTCTCTGTCAGCAGTGTTGTGCCGTCAGAGCTGAGCAGCGGTGCGGACCCCTTGATACACGGGCCGTAGATGGCCTTGATGGCTTTGAAAAAGTTTTTCATTTCATTGCGGTCCGCATACCCCTGTATTTCCTCAGCCTTCCGGATCATCCAGGCATCCTGAATCTCCCACAGCCGTTGTTGTACAAGGCGCTGGCATCTAAAAAAGGCTGCTTTGGTAGCGTCAGTCCGAAGGTCCATGTAGGCTTTGTGTAGTCCATTCTTATCCGCAAGTACGTTGCTGATGTCGGCATCATTGTCGTCAAACCAGTCCTGGTTTTGACGGTGTGCGTGTCCAAAGACTTCGAGGGCGGTGGACTCGATGACATTTCTCAGTTGACACCATCGTATCTCAACGGTAGCGTTATCATCTGGAGCATGCATGTCCTCCAGTTTCTCGGTTATTTCGTTGCTGAAATCAAAACAGTGAGCAGGAAAATTCAAATAAAATAGTATTTTACTTACCTGGTGGCCTCCTACCTTGGGGCCTTCGTCGGGGTTGCAGTCGGAGCCTCATCTGGGAGATGACGAGATGGTGATCTGTTCAACCATCGGCCTCGTGGATCACCTTGGTTATCAGCATGTCCTGTTGATCTCTCCTCCGGCCGAGAACATAGTCCAGCACAGTCCATTCCTCTTCCGACTCTTAACGTACTAATGATGCCCGCGAAGTTTTCTTCTGTCGAATATTCAGTTCAGTTCAGTTCAGTTTTTTTAAAGAAAATATAGGAGAAGCCTTTTAGCTCCCTATTGATGTCAGTGACACAAAAATTAAAAAAGGCTGACATATAATGGACGTTGGAAAAAGGGTTATCTCCCGGACACTGCAGGGCATCGGACAAACAATTATAAAATAATGTTACTCAAAATAGGGAGTAGTATTTTATATGACGCGGAAATTGTGGATGGGAATATGTTTCAGGAAATGTGTTAGGTTCGGATGTCATAGTGGTACTTATGACTGTACTGGTCAAACTTCCGCTTAAAATTGTCAACGGATGGGGACATGATTATGTCAGCCGGCAGAGCATTCCAGGCCTTAATCACTCTGTTGGAGAAGAAGAACCTTCTTGTGTCGAGTCTTGCACCTGTCACACGTAGTTAAATGGGATGTCCTCGCAAAGTAGTGGAAGTGGCCAGCTCAAAGAAGTCGCCAGCTGCAAGGCAACAATCCTGAAGCCGCAGCATTCGAAAGACTTGTATTAAGTCGCCGCGTAGCTGTCTATAGTCCAGAGGAACCAGATCAAGATTAGACAATCGTGTCTCGTAAGGCAGGCAGCTTTGACCTTGAACAAGCTTGGTTGCACGTCCTTGGACCTTCTCAAGGGTGTTGTGGTCTTTGACAGACCACGGTCTCCAGGCTTGTATGGCAAATTCCAATTGTGGTCACACGAACATCCCGAAGACCTTATTTAAGCACTCTTTGTCGAAATTTGCAAACGCTCGCTTAATTAGATACAAGCTTGATATGGCAGATTTTGCTACTTTTGAGCAATGGAACGATGGCTTCAGTGTGGGCGTGATCCATACTCCTTAGATCTTTCTGAGCCTCTACCTCTGGTAGCGGTGTGTCGTCCAGATAGTAAATATCATTGACTGTGACTGTAATTGCTAGGGTCTATGGATTATTATCACAGCCGCAGTGGTGAAATAAAGCACTTGTAATTAACTGATTTCTAACACGACGAAGAACATATGGAACCCTCATATGCTCTTATAAGCATATCGGTCCTACTTCACCCATAGGTTTTCCGCCAATAAGAAACAGTTCTTTCTACTTAAAAACCCACGAACCCCATTTAACATATATATTTACAACGCAAATGCCTCAGGTGTCTATTAACTGACTGGTCGTTTTATTTTTTTTCCACAATGATTTATGTCATGTGTCATTGCCAAGTACCTAGCCTTCTATTTCATAAATTAATTGTTCCTGGTTGTGCATTCGTTCAATTTTTCCCGATGAATATGCGCTTCCGGGTATTAAAACTAAAAAAATCGAACCGTTTACATATGTAACAATTTCGTCGCTTGCTTTCAATAAATAAGTGCAGAATTTTTCACTTACGTATTCTGTGCTTCAATTTAGTTTGGTCAAAATAACTAACCACGCGCTGAGGTCGTAGATGATCAACTGTAATGATGACAGTGTGCCAAAACGCCGAGTAATCGTTAAGCTAATAATCATCAACGTTTAGGCAAACAAGGTTACTAACGACTTGAATGTTTACCGACAATCAAGCATCTCATCAACTTAAGCTCCCTGGGAAGATAGCATCATCCGCTTATTACTGTTGGTATGTGGTTGCCTTGTCACTTTGCCTGCCTCTGCTGATGGTGAATCCTAGGGAGCATAGAAAACGTTAAGTCAATAAACTTATTTTTCAATGATCCACTGCCTTTCGTGCTGTTTCCTGACACACATCCTTTAGCTCCTCTCGCGAATTAGAAGTATCATCTGGAATTTTATTACAAAACCGTATAAAAATAACGAGGACACCTTACCAGTCAGTTTAAAAAGATATTTCCCCAGGCCGACTTAAGCTCATTGCACCATCATCCGAATCTGCATCTTATAACTGATTCAACTATGAATTCGAAGCGCCATCCAGGCCGCCTTCTGCTCAGCAGTCAGTGACAGGTTGGTCGTACTTCATATGGAATGCACACGAGTGCGTTGGAGAACTTGCGCTTATTATGAACTTTGTTATGTGCACGAGACACCTTCAATGGTTGCAAATGCACACAACATGTGATCCTACACTGAGGAGCTGCTCAATTGTCAATGAAGCAATCGATATGGTCATAGCAGAATATTTTCCTATCACCAAAAGTCCGTGCTCCTTCTTTCAAATACCAGATAATTTTACTGATCATCAGTAGTAAGTGCTTCTACTTTGAGGCTGAATGTCATCAGAGTATTCCAGCAGCAAAAGATTACGTTCAGCAGCTCTTCCTACATGCTGTTATTTGCATCTTTACCAATCACCCCCAATTGATCGTTATTTCGAGCTACCTACCGCGTTAAATCTAGCCTAGCCGCAAGCAACTAATAAGCGTAAGGATTTATTATTCAACGCGTGCATAGCGAAGTGTAAATCAATTGGCTATTGCTTTGTTGATTCAACCAATCGCGTGCGGAAATCTGATGAACTGGCGTCGTTTTTCCTCATAAGGTGTCGTTATTCACAAGAGCGCTGTTGCGATGGCCGTGATTCGACACAATAGCATCATTCTTTATGGCTAGTCTTCGGCCTATTCGCACTGTCGACTGGAACGGTACGATCCAGACGATGTTAACAATGAGGATCTTGGGCCCCTGCGTCAGCAACTACATGTGTCATTAATCGGAATAGGAGGTAATACGTAGTTTATTTGGAATTATATGAACAAAACAACACCATGTGTCTGTGAAACAGTTTTTGTTAGCCCAGTTGAGGAGTCAGAATTCGCGTCGTTTAGGAATGCTGCATTTTAATTAAGCAGGAATCCTCTTTTTAAATTTTACAGATATCAAAGATTTTCATTCCATTGGTAGTTTGTAGGGACGTTCTGTTCACAATTCATGTCCCTTCCACTCGGTGTCTACTTAAGCAACCTAACAGTGTGTGGTATGCGTAATGTTCCTAAATGTTACTTTCCGATTGTTAAAAAAAATATGAGAAGATTTAATCACGCCGTTAGATTGCGTTTAGTAAAATGCTTACGATATATGTGTACACATATGCATATTGATATATCTGGCACGCAAGTCTCGCTTGGGAATATTAAAAATGGTAGGCAGGCCCTAAAGGTTACGGGACGTTGAGACTCGGTACTAGCGAGCCGTGGGACGAGTTATTCCTGTAACCGCGCGGTTAGCGCCTATCTACCATGTTAAATATTGCTGATTGAAACCTGCAAGACTTTGAGCTCGTGGCCCAGTGGATAGAACCTTGGACTTTTAATTAAAGGTTTGCGGTTTCATGGAATATATCCCTTATTATTTGCCTAGACACTGAGACATTTGACCAAAATAACACATTAAAAAGGAAAAAGTAATTGAGTAGATACACATAGAGGTCATCTAGTCAAAAAACCTTATCTATGCTCAACAAGGTAAATTGCGAATAATATTCAAACTCTCTCGTCTAGGATGACCTCTAAATGAACATTCATAATGCATCGTAACTGTATGCTTATTAATGCTGCTTTTAAATCACACAACGTGGTCCTCCTTGCCAAGTTGTAGGATTTATATAAAATATCCTACTAAGGTCGTTGGGCAATGTAAGATTTTCTTTACATCGACAATAAAGGATATTTAATTTTTTTATCTCATAACTTTATACGCTTTGCAAATATTTGAATCGGAGGAATTTATGCAAACATGCTAGCAGTTTCGCGCATCTCTTGCCTAATATGCCCATAGACTTCATGTAGAATTGTAGCAAAAAACAGTTGTTAAGCACAGCTGTCAGTATTTTTAAATCCCTGTATCCTTTGATCATTGTTGAAAGATGTCGTCTTCAAGAGGTTACTTCCTGCTTTCTGAAATTGTTTTCTGGTGTGGATTTGCTCACCTTCAACTTAATTTAATTTGCTGTATTTGGCTGTGCATGCATTCTACCGTCACCTCTTGAATGATAGTTCTGCTTTTTCTCGCACTCGTGATGATCAGCACCGATGGCTGATTCCGCCAACGGTATATATATATATATATATATATATATATATATATATATATATATATATATATATATATATATATATTTGTCAAAAGAGATAGTAACCACACCATTAATCCTACCGAATATCACCTCCCTGTTAGGATTATTCTCCAGAACAACTTGCTTTTGTAAGATTTTAAAACTTCAGAACTGGGGATGGAAATCTTGGTTTAAAGTCTCGTAAGCACCATTCAGTTAAATGGTTCTAAGAAAGGCATTCCACATACTTGCAGGTGTGCCATTATCCGTGTTATAATCTTAAACCGAACCCCCCTGGTATACGGTGCCATGTCAGATGGAATACGGTGGCCCCATATTCCCGTGCTTTAGGAAGGATTATTGGTTGCAGACGGGTAAATGTCAGTTTTTTTGATTACATTACCGTATTGATGAGTCTTGGTTATGCAGTGGAATTCCGAAGTAGATTAAATTTCCTTTCTTTATTCATTTCAGATAATGTATACTTTATTGGACGAAGTGTTTGGAGAGCGGATGGCATCTAGAAAAGCCGAATTATTAAATTCAAGTTCTCAACCCGTCACATAACTCCAGCCACATCCCTGGCCTATCCACGTAAAAGTGCTGCGTGTTGTTACGTCGCAGTTAGAATTTCAGTTGACAGAGTCCAAACTGACAACGGAATTATAATTTGCGGTGGTGAAAATAACTACGAAGAGTCCCAAGATATTGTGGAATTCTTTATTCCGCGACAAAATAGGCGAAGTTTAAAGTGCTTACTTTTTTATTTTCGCCAACGATATCTTGTAATTCATGGTGAAAGTACGAAAGTGTCTTCTGTTTATGATTGATGCCCATGGGCATCCATTTTTGCTTCTGCTAGCTGATTTAATGTTAATCGACAGAAACTGCTAAGCTTTTAGATATTAATAAATTAATTTTCTGCATTCTGCACTATGAAAACGTTATCAATTTATCGTAAATATTATTTTGGAAACTGAAATTTTCGGACGTCATGAACTACTAATCTCGCTAATGCTTATAATTTTGAAAGTTTTTACTCTTCGGTTACGGGACGTTGAACATCGGCACTAGCGATCCGCGGGACGAGTTATTCCTGTAACCGCGCGGTGAGCGCCTATCTACCATGTTATATATTGCCAAATGAAACCTGAAAGACTTTCAGCTCGTGTCCCAGTGGTTAGAAACTTGGGATTTCGATTAAAAATTTGCGGTTTCATGGAATATAACCCTTATTATTTGCCTAGGCACTGAGACATTTGACCAAAATAACACAAAAAAATCCAAAGTAATTGAGTAGATACACATGAAGGTCATCTAGTCAAAAAACCTTATCCATGCTCAACAAGGTTAGTTGCGAATAATATTTAAACTCTCTCGTCTAGGATGACCGCTAAATGAACATTCATAATGCATCGTAACTGTATGCTTATTAATGCTGCTTTTAAAATCACACAACGTGGTCCTCCTTGCCAAGTTGTAGGATGTATATAAAATATCCTACTATGGTCGTCGAACAATGTAAGATTTTCTTTACATCGACAATAAAGGATATTTAATTTTTTTATCCCATAACTTTATACGTTTGCAAATATTTTAATCGGAGGAATTCATGCAAACATGCTAGCAGTTTTGCACATCTCTTGCCTAATATGCCCATCGAATTCACTGCTGTTGTGCCTTGACTGATGACAGTTGGCAATCCAAAAGACGGCACTTGCGGAGTCTAGAATTTTAATCTCTTCCTGTGATGAAAATAAGATTGGACAATGTATTTTTATTTTTTTAAAACATGAAAATCATAGGTACATATTTATAAAGCATCTCAGTTTCCTTATTCAAAAGAGATAATTGCAGCCGTTTTCCTAACTGAGGGAAGCAGTGCGGACTGTAGAGAAACCACAATATCGAGTTTTCGGAAGCGTTAGTGTACTTGAAGATATATGTTATAAAGCATGGGGTTTGTTTGAAAATATACCTGAATAATTATTTTTTCTCAAACCGTTGTGCCGCTTGGGTTAGCGTGCGCAACCCACTCGTTCCCATGCTACTCCTTGTTGGTCCCTATCGAATTGCACTGAGTGTAAATTTCTGTCATATAAAACGTCGTGGAGCAGCCATGTTCAATCTTCGGCTTGAATAACATGGCATTTGTTGACCACTCTCTATAGAAAATATTGTTCAATCTAGACATACCGTTGAAGATCGAAAATGGGCACTCGAATAGCTATTTTTAGAAGGAGAAATGGTTTGCTGGAAATTTCTTCGTGCGTTTTTCCGACTCCCGTGCACTTTCCCCTTGGCATATATTCTATTTTCCGTGATCCTACTTGATAATAGAGAGTCGACCAAAAAGCTCATTTATTTTCCGCCTGACCTGACCCCAAGTATATCTACAAAGCACAATTATAATTTAAAGGTAGCACTTTCAATTTATTTGGGTTACTACGATAGGTTAAGTCTAGATGTATGCGAGTCAAGTGATTTCATGCCCATTACGTACTGCAGCTAGATTAATTAAGCACATTTTTCGTATACTGTATCAGAAAGAAAATTATGTTATTTAATGCTTTCTTCTATGCTATGAATGTAAGTAAACTTGATCCTGGCAGTGACGATGAGTACAGATGATGCGTCTTGAGCAGTTGACCGTTCGTTACATATTCTGTTCTTTACATTCTTGCCGCAACCCCAGAATACGTCGGCTACCACCGATGCAAATATCTAGATCTGCCGGCGCAGCGGTTTCTCTCCCCGATGGGCGCGTGTTTGTGGCGGGTGGTCGAGACTATCGATATATTTACGCGGAGGCTGAGTATGCCAATGTGGAATTCTGCAACTGGCAAGGAGACTGGCAGACAGCCAACGAGAGTGAGTTCTGGCACGAAGCCGCACCAATGATGGACCCTCGAAGTTATTTTGCTATGGCCTATTTTAAGGGAAGGGAGATAGCCGCTGGTGGCAGATGTATTGGGCAAAGTACAGAGGTGTTCTCCCTGCCAGATGCAGATCATCCCCTCGGAGAATGTACTTTTATCACCCGTTTCTCAAATTATTTCACCACTTCAAACTTACTTGTCTGTAATGATCAGTTGTTTGCAGTCGGAGGTTAGTAATATATATTTTTAAAGCAAACATGTAATACTCTTTCGGTCGCGTGTGACCCATGAGAGCTTTATATTTTCTCCTTTCCATATGGATTGTGAAAAAGGATTTTAAAACTCAGTTTTTGAAAGGATAATCACATGATACTTATAATTGTATTTTAACTCTTAAATAGTGTCGGCAGTTGCTTAGTTATTTTATGAAGAGGTAGCTATTTCCCATGTGTATTTTTGAATTGTAAGCATTTGGTTGTTTTCAAATTCAAAAGAACACGATAAGTTGATATGAAATGGAAAAATGCGTTTGTCGGCTGGCGAAATCGCACTTATTAAGCATGCCATCCTCTCAAATAATTGGTGAAAATAAAAGTTCGGATCACATTTATACTGAAAATGGATAAGTTAAGGGTTTGATCATCGGTAAACGTTCGGGGATTAAATGACTTATATTTTTTCAAACGTCAAATTAGGAATTTAGTATAAATTCGATAAAATACGGATTTGTATCAGATAACCCGCAGCTTTTTCAAATCCTCAAGCTAGAAGCATGATGCTCTACATCATACGAATTATTTGATCGTACGCAAAAAAATGAGCAATTGGAAAATCCTGACGTGGTCCATTGGTCCTGGTGCACAATTTTTTAAGTCGGATGGTATTCAGAGAGGTTGCAGGAGTGTGCAGTTTATAACAATGCTGCTAAATGGGAGGCAAATATTCTAAGTGGTTCACTGTATGATTTCCCTGCATTGAATATCGAACTCAAACCTAAGTACATAGGTCGAAATGCAAGCTTCCACATTAATTCAACATTTCTTTTCATGATACATTTTTCAGGTTGCACGTGCCAACTGGAGTTATTCGTATGGTTTGCATTGATTATTGTCATACGCGCACCAATGCGCTGCGAAAAACAAGTTATATTCTACCAAGCAGGATATTGTCTTCGGCTTATTCTGATCGTCTGCGGGAAATTTGCCAGTTGAATATGTATATCAGACCTGAGATTCAGCCCTGTGTGTTTTTGTCAAGAGTGGTCAACTATTGGACTGACGGCCAGGCATAAGTCTGCGCCAGCTGGAGTAATTCGTTGTACTTCTGTTTCAAATATTTGGCACGTTAAATTTATTCAGATAGTAACATTTCCGTTTTCACAGAAACCAAATATCGGTTATATAAAGGTGCTTAGGACGTGCGCAATACTTTCTTAATTCGTTGCTTATATCTGTAATTCCGTTAGCCCAAAAGACATTTATTATTTTTGTTTTACAAATGTTTACTGATATGTAGTTTAGAAACCTAAGTAGATTTGAAAATGCAGTTGGCGTTCTCAAAATGCACAACGTGCTTCATACATGGAAGTTTATCTTTTCAATTGGTACATGGCGCTCATTTTTATTTACAATTTAAATAAGATAATTCTAGTTTACTAGTATTCGAAATCAGTCAAAAACCTAAGAACTAACTGGCATTGGTTATGGCGTGTTTAATAAATAGAATGAATTAATGATATATGTAACGTGATTAACTACATTGCAAATTTACATGATACCCATATGTTATACTTCCAAAACCAAAGTGAAAAAAAACACTTTTAAAATGAAGAAAAGAATTTTTCAAAATAAAGTCCTTTTAAAAGGTAGCCTATAGAAAACTTGAGTATTTTTGTAAGGGCATGAAGAAGCAATGAAAACATATTTACCGCAATGCTTTCTATTTTTTAAAAATTTTTAACAGTACTTGGCCTAAAGGGATTTAATAAAAATCCAGCATCCTGATATGACACAAGTATCTTGGGATTTATTAGCATGACAATTAATATGACAGTTCAACCTAAATAATAATGTTTATCCGCGTGAATGGGTAGAAGAATAATATCATATTTGACATCATGATCACATTGTGGGTTCGTTTATAGTTATAAAGTATACGTTTGCAAGTATTGTTTTCAACGTACTCCACGAGAAATCGCTAACATAATTTCACGCATCCTGTTTATGATATCATCTTCCATGCTTAGTGGACTGTCTTCATTACTAGCTTCAGGGCATTTGCGGGAGTCTTCTCTTTGTCCACAAATTCAAAAACAGGCGAAATTCTCAAATTCTGGAATCTTGTCTGGGTTCCGTATAGAATCTATGCAAGAGGACATATTTTTTACAACCGAATTAGGTAGGGCCTATGAGAAATAAGCGTAGCTTAGTCCTCCTATCTAACATGGTCCATTGTGGCGAAAATGCTGCGATTCATAGATTCTTCCCTCTTTTGCAGCTCCTGACCGCACATTGCTTGCATGTCTGTTCCATCCTTTTGTGCAATTTATGAAATCATTTTTGACTGTGCTCTATCTGGGTAATAATGAGTTCACCCTTAATGTCTGGTGATGGTTGTAATGCTTATGTTTATTCTGTTTAGCAAATCGCTATACACTCATTCCCACACTGGACTTCTGTTGCAAAAAGCGTGTTACCTTCACTAATCGCCCATCAAATGCACTCTTCCCCTGAACTAAATTTTCTCAAAAAAACGTGATCCATTCTTGTGAGTTTGCGCCAAATAGCAACTATTTATTAAGCATTTCTAACGTTCTTTACTAAGAATTACATACCTTTTGAAAATCCTCCAAGCAGCAGTCACCAAAAGAGGTTGAAGTAAGACGTAAAGACTGGTGTACAACATTTGCCTAGTAACTAATTCCCAAGGAGTTGCACAACAAATTGTCGAAAACAATCCTACACATGCGCAGATCTCACCTGCACCGCACGTTTTATTCCATATTACAAAGGCTGCAAACATGCAATTCTTATCAAATAACGATCGCTCTTCTATAACTTGAGTTTTTAAAAGTAAAACAATATCACTGTTCATAAACTAATGCTTTTCTTAATGTCATAGGTAACGAATAAGATTGCTACCAGGATCTTACTAAGTGTGCCTCTTTTTTGTGCAATACTCTTATGGGAGAAAATAGCCTACTTTACACAGGGGGTTTTTTCAACATTTTCAACTCTGGTTGAAATTTTACCGTTACACAATGACAAAGTCGTAGGAAATAAGATCTGAATTCCACGAGACTGAATGCTTTAAGAAGAACTAACAATAATAATGATTTAAAAGAAGGCAATTAGCAGGTGAGTCAGAAAACTCTGGTTGAAATTTTACCGTTACACAATGACAAAGTCGTAGGAAATAAGATCTGAATTCCACGAGACTGAATGCTTTAAGAAGAACTAACAATAATAATGATTTAAAAGAAGGCAATTAGCAGGTGAGTAAGAAGAACTCTGGTTGAAATTTTACCGTTACACAATGACAAAGTCGTAGGAAATAAGATCTGAATTCCACGAGACTGAATGCTTTAAGAAGAACTAACAATAATAATGATTTAAAAGAAGGCAATTAGCAGGTGAGTAAGAAGAACTCTGGTTGAAATTTTACCGTTACACAATGACAAAGTCGTAGGAAATAAGATCTGAATTCCACGAGACTGAATGCTTTAAGAAGAACTAACAATAATAATGATTTAAAAGAAGGCAATTAGCAGGTGAGTCAGAAGAACTCTGGTTGAAATTTTACCGTTACACAATGACAAAGTCGTAGGAAATAAGATCTGAATTCCACGAGACTGAATGCTTTAAGAAGAACTAACAATAATAATGATTTAAAAGAAGGCAATAAGCAGGTGAGTAAGAAGAACTCTGGTTGAAATTTTACCGTTACACAATGACAAAGTCGTAGGAAATAAGATCTGAATTCCACGAGACTGAATGCTTTAAGAAGAACTAACAATAATAATGATTTAAAAGAAGGCAATTAGCAGGTGAGTAAGAAGAACTCTGGTTGAAATTTTTACCGTTACACAATGACAAAGTCGTAGGAAATAAGATCTGAATTCCACGAGACTGAATGCTTTAAGAAGAACTAACAATAATAATGATTTAAAAGAAGGCAATTAGCAGGTGAGTAAGAAGAACTCTGGTTGAAATTTTACCGTTACACAATGACAAAGTCGTAGGAAATAAGATCTGAATTCCACGAGACTGAATGCTTTAAGAAGAACTAACAATAATAATGATTTAAAAGAAGGCAATTAGCAGGTGAGTAAGAAGAACTCTGGTGGAAATTTAACCGTTACACAATGACAAAGTCGTAGGAAATAAGATCTGAATTCCACGAGACTGAATGCTTTAAGAAGAACTAACAATAATAATGATTTAAAAGAAGGCAATTAGCAGGTGAGTAAGAAGAACTCTGGTTGAAATTTTACCGTTACACAATGACAAAGTCGTAGGAAATAAGATCTGAATTCCACGAGACTGAATGCTTTAAGAAGAACTAACAATAATAATGATTTAAAAAGAAGGCAATTAGTAGGTGAGTAAGAAGAACTCTGGTTGAAATTTTACCGTTACACAATGACAAAGTCGTAGGAAATAAGATCTGAATTCCACGAGACTGAATGCTTTAAGAAAAACTAACAATAATAATGATTTAAAAGAAGGCAATTAGCAGGTGAGTAAGAAGAACTCTGGTTGAAATTTTACCGTTGCACAATGACAAAGTCGTAGGAAATAAGATCTGAATTCCACGAGACTGAATGCTTTAAGAAAAACTAACAATAATAAATGAGCAATTGGAAAATCCTGACGTGGTCCATTGGTCCTCTGGAGAAATTTAAAGGTCGAAGCAGTAATATGTTCCTCGGATGATGATGAGATTGATTGAAAAAGCATCGTTTAAGAAACACATTTAAAAAAACGTTTCTTCTGCGAGGAAGCACAGTCAGTTAAGATTACGAACTCAGGCACTTCTGAAAGAAAAACAAAAAGACATTCTAACGGCGAATTTGCGCATTTGTCTATGCTCAGTTACCTTCCTCCGGTCGACAGCATAAGTGCACAGACATATACATTCTATTTGACATTCATTTAACACTTGGTGGTATAAAAATAAACTAAAATGCTTGAAAATAGGTTAAAAAATGCAACAAGCCTGTTTAATCATAATGCTAAATGATCAAAACTTTCTTCCTTCAAAATGCGCCTTTGCTGGTATGGAGAAGTCAGATGTTTCTCACCTGGCATAACAAGATTACTGAAATTTCTAAGCTCAGTAGAACATTTGATCACATTTGTAGACCTAACATAGGAATCTATGTTTGCTGAATCTCGCTTATTTTCCTAACGATAATTTAACAGACGAAAATTCGCGAAATTCGCGTACAGTCACATAGTGTATTTGTGTGCTATCGATTTTTATTTTAGAAAAATGGTCCAATTTTTTATCTCATGAGGGAAAAATCATTCATATGCGGACCCAGAACGTGATTAAATGGCATCTAGCGTATAAGACCAAAATCAGAGATGTAAAAGTAATGGCGTAGTTGTCAAAAAAACAATACGTTTCATGCAGATGAATATTTGGCCACTCGCCAGACACACGTGCTGATTAAATTTTCAGATGTGTTCCGGAGTGCGCCTGCTAAAATTTTTTTAAAATTGACGACTTTTTACTAATACTTAGGCCTCTTTAATGACTTATTTTAAAAAACAGTGAAAAGGCATGCCCCATTAAAGAAGCATCCGTTCCCAATCTTAACATTTTCAACTGCTGA
This sequence comes from Schistocephalus solidus, assembly GCA_017591395.1. Lineage (NCBI taxonomy): Eukaryota > Metazoa > Platyhelminthes > Cestoda > Diphyllobothriidea > Diphyllobothriidae > Schistocephalus > Schistocephalus solidus. The sequence continues at coordinate 43,146 of WEDG01002114.1, read as the reverse complement.
ATAACGTCGATATACCCACTAACCCTTATCGATTCCGAAAAGCTGCACTGAAAAAGCAACCCTAACATATATATCGTTTATTCATTTATGCTGTAAAATACGTAGGTACAGGTCACAAAAACACTCGGTCTACCAAGAAAAATCTTCTGCGGCGAACAGAGCAAAAAATAGTAGGCATGACGTAACACACATTAAGAACGAAATCCCCATAAGGTCGTTGCATGATGTTACGCGCAGCAATCATATGTGCTACCAACATTAAGCGTTAGTGATGATGCATGAACGGTGATTTAAAACCCCTTCACGATGGTCAGGCCTCTGAGTAAAGAAACTGGCCAACCAACTTTTAGAAAGAACACATTCAAAGGGATTCTCTTTGCTTAACGTAGGACCGTTTTATCCCTTTAGTCAGCAGCCTTCCTATTCATGACCTTTATGCACCTTGAGAGTTTTAATGCATATTAAATTCATTTAAATTATAAAGATGCACTAACAGCCTTGGAAACGCATTCTACAGAATTGACATCACTCTCTCATTTCTGCTTCAGGGGTATCAGTCATCCACCAAAGCCAGTTGGTCATCTGTTGCGTGACTTTGAGAGCTGGGTTTGACAGATCTAAAGTACCTATCTGCGCGGGTACAGAAGACCCAATACCATAAAGAGCACCCGAGTTTAACACCAATGTTTTGCCCAACAGATATGCCAGGTGCGCGGCGATGCAAGGGCGGCCACAAGGACAGGATCCACAAATAACTAAAACGGCTTAGCAGGAACATATCGTATTTTAATTAGAAAAACATCATGTTTGAACACATGGTATATTTTGCTTGGTATGCCCCGCCGTAAAGCGCTCTCTTGCTGAATATTCAAGTTAAATGGTTCATTAAAACGTAGTAGAGGCGAATGGATATGGCGATTGCAGAACGAATTTCTTCAATCGAAGGGTTATATTTACTGTTCAAATACCAGTTTTGCTTGCTTAGCTCTTCTGAAACGGGAGTTGATTTCTGTTATCGTGATCAATTTGATTAACATACAATTAACATGTTAGTAGATCACCAGCCAGCAGTAATAGGTGTGATAAGGTATATCTTTCTCTCTGACATCTAACTTTTTATTGTCAACCTTTCATGATTATCAATATATCCAGAAAGTATATCTCAGCACTGATAATCTTTTTTCCCATTTGTTGTAAATGTAGATTATACGAAGGACGCGGTTGTGGAATTGGATGTGAGCAACGACATTTCCTCGTGGCGGTGGACTATTAAACGTACATCAACCGAACACGGGTCATGTTATGGAGCTACGAGTGTCTTATTATAACAAACACCTCGGTAAACATAATTTCGTCCAGTGGAGGCTCCAGCTGAATTTGTTGTCTCTTATCGAAGCATCCTGAGTCAGACAGTGCTATTTTCACCAATTCACTGTCGAGCATATACGTAAAAATATTTTTAGAATTTCCACCATCAATACTATCGATACTTTAATTTTCCTCGTGTTTCCTTCATTATATTTGACTTCATCATTTAGAGAAATGATTCGAAGTGGATATTACTCTAGTCTTTTTCGATCACTTAGCTGCGAATAATTTTTTGTAAAGCTTTCCTATTACGTGTTATTAATAATCAATGATATGATCGGCTGTACACATCCATAGTATTTTTAATGATTATATTTATTATCTCCTAGAATGCCCGAATTTAAAAGCTCTCAATTTATATAATTCCTTTTCCATTTATAACAAATTGGTTTATAATCTGAAGTCAAAATATATATGCAGTGCTGTGGTCTTTTCGTGAAATTGTCAAATGCATATTTTCAAATGCCTACCAATCAAATTGCTAGTAATAAATAATTGATGATTTTTTGCCGTGAATAATGCATATTAAGTGATTCCTGCCATGGAAACAAAACTGCACGTCGGTTTTCATTTGCTTGTAACAGGCTAAGCTTGACAACATTTTCAGAGAAGCAGCCATTTGTCCAAAGCCTGCGTCAGAACTCGATTTCCGGTACATGGTGCACAATTTTTTAAGTCGGATGGTATTCAGAGAGGTTGCAGGAGTGTGCAGTTTATAACAATGCTGCTAAATGGGAGGCAAATATTCTAAGTGGTTCACTGTATGATTTCCCTGCATTGAATATCGAACTCAAACCTAAGTACATAGGTCGAAATGCAAGCTTCCACATTAATTCAACATTTCTTTTCATGATACATTTTTCAGGTTGCACGTGCCAACTGGAGTTATTCGTATGGTTTGGCATTGATTATTGTCATACGCGCACCAATGCGCTGCGAAAAAAACAAGTTATATTCTACCAAGCAGGGATATTGTCTTCGGCTTATTCTGATCGTCTGCGGGAAATTTGCCAGTTGAATATGTATATCAGACCTGAGATTCAGCCCTGTGTGTTTTTGTCAAGAGTGGTCAACTATTGGACTGACGGCCAGGCATAAGTCTGCGCCAGCTGGAGTAATTCGTTGTGCTTCTGTTTCAAATATTTGGCACTATACATTTATTCAGATAGTAACATTTCCGTTTTCACAGAAACCAAATATCGGTTATATAAAGGTGCTTAGGACGTGCGCAATACTTTCTTAATTCGTTGCTTATATCTGTAATTCCGTTAGCCCAAAAGACATTTATTATTTTTGTTTTACAAATGTTTACTGATATGTAGTTTAGAAACCTAAGTAGATTTGAAAATGCAGTTGGCGTTCTCAAAATGCACAACGTGCTTCATACATGGAAGTTTATCTTTTCAATTGGTACATGGCGCTCATTTTTATTTACAATTTAAATAAGATAATTCTAGTTTACTAGTATTCGAAATCAGTCAAAAACCTAAGAACTAACTGGCAATGTTTATGGCGTGTTTAATAAATAAAATAAATTAATGATATATGTAACGTGGTTAACTACATAGCAAATTTACATGATACCCATATGTTATACTTCCAAAACCAAAGTGAAAAAAAAACACTTTTAAACGAAGAAAAGAATTTTTCAAAATAAAGTCCTTTTAAAAGGTAGCCTATAGAAAATCTGAGTATTTTCGTAAGGGCATGAAGAAGCAATGAAAACATATTTACCGCAATGCTTTCTATTTTTTTAATTTTTTAACAGTACTTGGCCTAAAGGGATTTAATAAAAATCCAGCATCCTGATATAACACAAGTATCTTGGGATTTATTAGCATGACAATTAATATGACAGTTCAACCTAAATAATTATGTTAATCCGCGTGAATGGGTAGAAGCGTAAGGTCATATTTGACATCATGATCACATTGTGGGTTCGTTCATAGTTATTAAGTATACGTTTGCAAGTATTGTTTTCAACGTACTCCACGAGAAATCGCGCACATAATTTCACACATCCTGTTTATGATATCATCTTCCATGCGTAGTGGACTGTCTTCATTACTAGCTTCAGGGCATTTGCGGGAGTCTTCTCTTTGTCCACAAATTCAAAAAGTAGGTGAAATTCTCAAATTTTGGAATCTTGTCTGGGTTCCGTATAGAATTTATGCAAGAGGAGATATTTTTACAACCGAATGTGGTAGGGCCTATGAGAAATAAGCGTGGCTTAGTCCTCCTATCTAACATGGTCCATTGTTGCGAAAATGCTGCGATTCGTAGATTCTTCCTCATTTGCAGCTCCTGACCGCACATTGCTTGCATGTCTGTTCCATCCTTTTGTGCAATTATGAAATCATTTTTGACTGTGCTCTATCTGGGTGATAATGAGTTCACCCTTAATGTCTGGTGATGGTTGTAATGCTTATGTATATTCTGTTTAGGAAATCGCTATACACTCATTCCCACACTGGGCTTCTGTGGCAAAAAGCGTGTTACCTTTACTAATCGCCCATCTAATGCACTCTTCCCTTGAACTAAATTTTCTCAAAAAAACGTGAAATTTTACCGTTACACAATGACAAAGTCGTAGGAAATAAGATCTGAATTCCACGAGACTGAATGCTTTAAGAAGAACTAACAATAATAATGATTTAAAAGAAGGCAATTAGCAGGTGAGTAAGAAGAACTCTGGTTGAAATTTTACCGTTACACAATGACAAAGTCGTAGGAAATAAGATCTGAAGTCCACGAGACTGAATGCTTTAAGAAGAACTAACAATAATAATGATTTAAAAGAAGGCAATAAGAAGGTAGTTAAATTGTGTGAGTACAATGTGTCTCACTCCTCTGTTCTCTGCTTATCCAAAATTTGAAATGCGACATTCTTGCATATCTCGAAAGAGGAAAACGCAAAGTACAAGATATTGACTTTGTTTACACAATGGACCTGGAAAAAGACAGGGTTATGGTTCAGCACATGCTGTCGACTCGGTTATAAGTGGTTATGCAAGACAGCAGTCAACTGCATGCAAGCCCAATGAAGTAAGTTTAAAATAAAATGGGCTTGAATTAAAGTTTTAGGAGGACATATCGAACAGATGCCTTAGACTTGAGGATACCCGGGAATTTGTCGTCTTTGCTCTGTTCATTTGGCGGTAGCCTCGGCTAGAGGCATTTGAAACTGTGAACTTCTTCATGTTTATCAGTCCTTTATCCCGAGTGGTGCCTCCTCCACATCAGCGATGCAGGTCGAACAAAAAAGTGGCAATCCTGCAAGTGTTCATTGAATAAACTGTGTCAGCAACTATCGCTTAAACCGTGAAGCTAATTTCCGTGAATTGGTTTCCCAGTCAACCGTCTTTGGATTGCGTATTAACGCTGTAGTAACTGTGTTAGAACCATCTGAATATCTAACCTGTTACGGATTTGAGCAGAATGTGTGGCAGAATGCAAGTTTATTGCACAACAACAGGCTTTTAGGTGAGATTGTCATGAGCGGGACACGGAATGGTAATAAACTGGCATTGAGGATCGCGTTAATAATACCAAACACTCCATCTAAACTATGTTGATCAAGACAGGTATTAACGTTGCGGTTATCAAAATTTTCTGGTATGTCAGGAAACCAGACAACCTTTTGCTGTGCTGAGAGATATTTAGAATGCACCTAGTTATTAATATTTGATCCGCACATCCACACCCATCGGCTTAATAAGGCCTCATTTTAGAGACACCCACATCCAAAAAGCACCTGAGAAATACAACAATGAAGACCCTCTTTGGTGAGGCATTTGTGGTGGGTTTTTTGCAGTTGGTCTGATCTCCACCCATCCCAGTTATGAAAAACGATCTCATCTCCTCACGTCTGCTTCATTGCCTTTGTAGAGCCAGAGCGGGGATTTCGGTGGGGTATTGACCTCTTCTTGTACTTTGTTCTTTTGCAGCCTCTTCTGCGTGGTGTTAAATCATATAAATACCCATTTCTAAAGTTTACAAGGTGCTGACACTAGCACTCGATCGTGGCCCAATTGCCAGCATAAATGACTTCCTTCCTATCGCGCCCAGCATTGCTGCGTGTTAAGGGCTGACGAAAAACTGTGTTAAAAGTTGGTAAAGTTTTACGGGGCCACACATCTCTCGGGAATGCTCCATGGATTTTGTAGTTGCAGTCTAGTATTTCTGTCCATTTTATGGCTGGCGATCATGTCATTTTCCTGCCTAGCGGAAGGAAGAAGCCTGGGATGACAAGATGAGAGCCGTCTCATAAGTCAATTGCGTGGCTGTTCCACCGGTCCAGTATATGCAGAGGTGGTGCCCCTGAGTTAATCAAATATTTGCTGAGCTGCCCAATAAACAAATGACTTCACTGAGGACCATTTGCTGCGGCCATTGCTCGGGATTCTAAATGGGACCGGATTTCTACTGCTCAGGGTTCCAGCGGTGTGCGACATTAAGTCACCTCACTCCTACGATTTTAAATGCAATAAGATGAAACCTTTCCGGGTGTGAACTAGGACATAGACAGAACGGCGAACGTTACCAGATTCGGCAGCACGTATGGATCTATAGACGTGGATAGAGCTGCTGAATATTGCACCAATTAGATTGTATCTGATATGACCAATCATATAACCGTCGGTTGAATAACAATTCAGCAAACATTTGTGAGTTTAAGTCGGTTCTGATAAACAAAGGTTAACATCATCTCACCATTTTTGCATTGAAATGCAATAAAAAAGCATTCAAACCAGGGCCCAAATTTCTGCATGCATTCCATAATCCGATACCAGCAGTTCATTTCCCTTTCTATGCGCCCTACCAATGGACTAGGTTCTTGGAGCACTTCGTAGGCCTCAGATGTCATCGCAGGGAATGTACTACTACAGTAAGTCATTTTCAAGAATTTCCGTATATATTTGGGTTACAGTCAGATACCCAACAGCCACCGGGATTGTTTGTAAGATGTTGTCCCCACTAGGATTTTGGCTAAAATTAACCACAATATGTCAACAATAGCAAAGTAACGTATGCAAATGTGGTGATTGGTCACCATGGCAAAGTGTCTTCATAAGACTCTGCTGTATTAAAGTAAGGCAGCTATTCTTCCTATATCTTTTTCTTCCATATTTTGTGACTATCGTCAATGTTGTTTCGAGGGTCCGCCTTCGACAGACCAGAAGCCTGTTTATTTCCTATCAATTCTTCTCTGAGGGTCATCCACCTGTTCAGCACCGCAGGACTCGCTGGTTCACTAGCAGCCCGAATAGAGGGATACAACCTTTTCACGTTCTTAACCGTTAATTCAGACCCCTTGAACATGTGTCGCTTTTACAAGTTTAATAATAATAGTTTAGGCTAGCGACTGAACCTAAGGATGCAAGAGGTTCTTCAAAAACCATACAAAAACGATCCACACGAGGTATTTGCCTAGCAATTACTGATTATTCGCCGCAGCTATTAAACTATTATGTTTAAATTTCGTGTGATTTTTAGTTTTCTAGTAGATTTGAAAAAATAGTATGCTGATGAGGAGATTTCATCCGGGAAGCCACAAGTAGGGGTTTTGGGATATACGTAGGCATGTGCTCACGCAGCACGACCACATGTGTCGGAACTTTTCTCCGGAAATTCCAGCTGTGTAGTGCATCTTTGCCTAGGAGGACGAGGAAGAGGAGTGTGAGATAGATGCTGCGCGATTCTACTTTCCTCAAAAATTAATTCACACGCAGGACGATGGCCCTACTGCGGGACACACAGCGGAACTCGTAAGAATCAGTATCGTTTGCTCCTTTCTCACAGTTTTCGTTTTGTGTTGCATCTTCTAGGCGCACGTCAAAGAATTGGGTTAGATTCAAATGAGGAATAACCCTAACCAGCGCTTAAAAGCACGGTTGCACATGGGTACCACACCTGCACCATTGAGTGCTCCATCCATTGTACCCTACATGGAAGACGTAAACACCGCAATGGAAGCAAGTAGTCGTTACAACCTGGTTTCTAAAGGCGGAAAGATAAGCGTCGAATAGGTTAGTAAAGACGTCAAGCTTAGAATTCAAAAGCCAACGAGGCCCATCTATATAGGAAACTATGAGTTCTTTTGAGTGTGCGAATCCAGTCTTCATTCTTTTATCCACAGAAACGGGTAAAGCTAACCTTTGTTTTTGGACTAAATTGATCTCTGCTTTCTAAGCATGTGTAAAAATAGTTAAGCTTATTCTGAGAAGCACGTTTGAAAATACGTGTAACGAGCATATAAAGAAGATGGGCAAATAAAATGTGTCTGAAGTATACATCTAAAATTCGTGAACTTCTCACAAGCATTTCAAATGGCCTTCGCAGGAAGTCCGATAGTTACATCAACTTATTCAAGTGACGTTTCGATAAAAGACTTATTTGTCATGCAATTCAGTTGTGATGAAATGTACACCTTTAACATTAAGTTTATTTAGAGTACACCTGAGAATTAACAAAAAGACCACTATTAAAATTCCCGAAAAATGTTTTCTTCAAGACTGAATGCAAACAAGGAAAAGGTTTAAAAAAATGAAATACATAACTAATTTTATTCATTTTGAATGTTCATGGAACCCGAAAAATCCGTCATTTCTTATATTTTCCTTGGATGATCCATTATTGCGTAATAGGTTTGCCTTAAGAAACAGCTATTAACTAAATGAGATGTCAAATAAACTAATTTAACTGTCTGCATTTTTAATTTCCTGCGAGCAATTTACACTTTTGGAGGTGTGATCGTAATCCTTGCATTTCCCTGAAGAAAGTGAAGTACAAAACTTCTTATATTTTTGTTTTTACGTGTGCAAAATACAATTCTTATTTTATATATATGCAGGTTGTGCATATTTTACCTTACAGAAGCTTGAAAATATGCACCTTGAGAATTAACCTTCCTTTAAAACCTGAACGAAATAACGTAAATACGTATCGGTTTTCCTCTTATTTGCCAACTTCCAATTTATTATCAATAGCTTGGTCATTTGACACATGCTCAAAATAAACATCCACCTGAAAATCGAAGGTAATATGCTTTCTCTTAAGGCAATTAGCAAGAGTTTCGACGATGGTTCATTTAATTTTAATGCATTATTTCATGCAACAGCTCCTAAGAAATAAAAAAATTATGATATATTTCAAAAATGCAAACGAATTTCTACTGGGAATCATTTCGATGGACTAACATAGTTAAGGACAATCACCAGTTACGATGAGGATAGAGCATCATGCGTCAACATTCCAAATAAATCCCAGAACAAGATGGTAACATTATTGCAAATTATGGTTTGTATTTCTCAAATGTTTTTCTGACAGGGAATACTGACCTCTGCTCCATTTCTTAACAACTAACTTAATAACCGGAGTTTAGCGTCATATAGACAACGTTGAATTTGTTTTTTTGTCTAGTAATAGCACCGCGTTAAGCGATCGTGAATATGATTATCGTGGTCATTTCCAAGGCAAGCAAACTTTCTGGTAAATAATTAAGATAAATAATTGAGACATATTGAATTTTTCGGTTTTCTGCAAATGGTTATTTGAAATAATTTTGAATTTTTGTGAAAATGTTGCGAATAATTGTGCATACAACCTTGATCGTTGCAGTACGCGGCGGTCGATGATGATGAGCCAAATACGTATCAAGCAAGCGGGCCTATTTGAATTGTTCCATCCGTAGCGGAGGGTGAAAATGCTGTGGGTTCCATTTCTTCGATATTTTTTTCTAGTAAATCGAAAGTGCATTTTTAACTTTAAAAATTTACAAATAATTAAAATCACTTAGAAGTAAACGTACTCGAGTAGGGGGTTATTAATGCGCAATTAGGATAAGAGGCCTATCTGAATTCTTCATATCTTTTAAATACATAGTTCATGTAGGACGTTACATTTTTAAAACACTTCTTCTCTATGTTTAATAAAACCGCCTCGTTATTCTCACCGAACTGCGGAATTTCAGCTCACCTTTGTGTATTCCGGCTGCCTGTTAGGAATTTTTTCAAGAAAACATTTTAGAATATCCCTTTATCTTCACATTATGTTGGTCATCACACTAGGCGAATGCGGCAAAGTTCAATACCTTTCACTTCTTTTCAATCTTGAGTCATAGGACGCCATAAGCTTCCTGTTTAAGACCGCATCAACATGTCTTTATCATTATGTTTTGAAGAACGCACATATTCGGTGTTTGTACCATTTATGATCAACTTTAATGATGACAGCGTGCCAAATCGCCGACAAATCGTAAAGCCAAGAATCAACAACGTTTAAGGCAACCAAGGTTTCATCTTTAGCAGGGTAGTGTGGCATGTCACCTACGCTTGCAATAAGCATATCAGATATAAATATGCACTTACCAAGCGCTTCTTCCTCACCTGAGGTGATCACATGAACACCTGGGGAAGGTGGAGGGCAGGTCTGACGACTACGTTGTTGCCTTCAGTTCCCACGTCGAGGAGACTGTGGAGAGTCTCGCCAAGGAGAGTTTGGCTGTGGAGGGCCACGCCAAGGAGTTTGGGGTTGTGGAGAACCACGACAAGGAGAAGTGGGCTGATGAGGGCCCCACTAACATTGAGCAGTCTGTGTGCCGAGGTGATGGGCTCTGTTGCTATACCATGGGAAAGACATCGACTGGAGAGTCGTGTGTGGCGGCAGGAGCTTGGTGACACCGAAGGCTGTTAAAGAGGAAACTTGAGCCAAGAGGCAGGTCGTATGAATGGCCTTCTTACGCCGAGGGATATCGAGGGCAACCTTGATGCTGCTGGGGGGAGGGGTTAAGGAGGAATTGGCGCCTTATCTCCTGGAGAGAGATCCCGTCGACGAAGTTTTCCAAAATCCTGGCCTCGAGCTCGGTGAATGGCTCGTTTGGGTAGGCTTGTCGGGCCAGGACACAAAGATGTCGTTGGAAGTCCACGACAGACTCATCCGCGTGTTGTTGGCGATTTCGAAGGGCGGCATGGGCAACCCAGGGTATTTAAGACCGTCCGAACTCGCGCCGCAGACGCTCGAAAATTATCGCGTGGGTGAGCGACGCTGTAAGTTTGGTAGCCCGGGACAACGTGTAAACTTCGGTGTCTAACCGTCCCAGGATGGCGGCTGGGCGGGCATCTTCGTTTAAAAATTCCAGGTACACCTTCATTCGGTCCTCCCATAAGTCGTTGTCATCATACACCGTTAGCTTATTGCTTAGGTGGACGGCCTCCAGAGTTTGAAACTCTCTCTATCGCCTGGACCAGCCGAATCATAATGTCCTCGGACATTTTATATCCCACCGCTGCCACCAAAATGTAATTGACCAGTATTATATACGCGACGAATCCCAAATTAATGGTGCTCAATTAAGAACAAGACAGTTGGTAATGCGAGGAGTTTGGGGATTATTTGTAACTAGAAATTGGAATTCTGTTGGGGCTTGGTCCTGCGAGGATCCTTTGTTGGGGATTAACTATCCTGGGAAGATCTTTGAGAGGTCCGTAAGAGAAGAAATTGCGATGGCTGGAGGAGGCGTCTGAGATCGGTCTCCGGTCCAACGTGATGGGCCTCAATTCTCCTCGGTATTTATGTCGTGTTCTCCAGAAGATTTGATAAGTTTACATAGAATAGACCAATGGGTATGCGTAAATTATACATTCTGGATCGAATAAAGCCTACAGGATTATCAGTACAGATTTAATGGCCTTCCGGGCTTGAGTGGTAGTTACGACAGAGTGTCGGTTCCATGCGCTAGTAATCTGCTATTAATCTGTGCTACTAGAAATAAATGAGAAACTTTGATTCCATCTTTACAACTTTCCTTGAATTTTGTACATCACACTTCTTGTTCTCCTCTTAGCATTTCAGAATACGACATCCAGTACAGTGAGAATCTTACATATATTAATACACATGACTCTTGTATTCTTTGACTGCGCGTTGCACACTATCAGCAAAGGCGGAAAATCAACCATTGTCCGAGTTACCGCGTGAGGCGAACAATAAAAACCATATATGTAGATATGAGTTGCATACATTTTCTGGGCAACCGGTGTGCTTGCCGTTCTTGTCTTACTGTTAAGAGAAACCCTTAGCAGTCATTTAAATGGCTAAAAATGGTTGCATACACCCAATGTGCATGACATTTTTACGGATGATGGTGGAGAACTTCTGACCAAATAAGACTAAACAGAAACAGATCCCATCTTAGTAAACATCTCTTTGGGCATTTGCCTCTACAAAAAGGCTCAGAGTGCAAAATGAGCCTCAGATATTATTGTTTATCCTTTAAATCATAAATAGAACGTACCAGATATACAAATGCGAATATCTTTAACATGAATATTTCAGCCCAATAAGTACAACGGTAAAAAGTAAAGCATTAAAATATCTAAATATTTATATTGAAAAATAAGTATAGTAGAGATTGACATATGGAGTAAGGATCTGTTGCGGGTGTATAGTTTATAATGAGATTTAAACAATCATTTGCAATTAATTTCCTCATATTCCTTACTGACGGAGCCCTACAGATCGCACTGCTGGCGATTAGCAGGTTTTATAAGACAAAAATATAAATGACACATAGATAGCATCTGAAATACCAAGCCAATGCACATTAGCGAATGGCTAATTAATTTCAAATAGCTGGTGAGCTATTCCACAGGATTTTAAGAAGCTATCAACTGGCGATAGTTATTACAAACCTAGATTGCTATTTAAACGATAAAAAGAATTTTCCGAAAAGAACATAATTAAATGGTTAAGTTTTGGCCACTGTTAAGCTTTTTGCGCGCAATTACTTTAGATTACGAAATCTGTACCGCAACTGCCAAATTCGTGTTTTGTTATTTACCGTGATACTTCTCTATGGCCATCTGTGTGAATGTGGGCCGGAGATTTTTCGCGTGTTTTCGATTCACTTTATAGCATCTTTTATCAATAACGAATGATTTAAACGCTATCAGCATAAGATATGTGGGTTTTTACCACTTTCTTCGAGGGAGAGATTGGATCTAGTCGTGCACAAAATTGCCACAAGGCGACCGCAGGTGAAACGGACTGTTTATGTGATCAGTGTAAAGTCAGTTGAAACTCAGCCCATAAAACACACTTAGAAGACGCTGGGGGAGTAACAGGTAACCACGTTGCAAAAATACTACCACATTTTGCACCGAATTATTTAGTCTAGGTCCATATACCCCATCACAATTTCCCAGAGTTTGTTCAAGAATACAACCAGAAATGTGTGCACACGTACGATCCGCTCAACGGAACCGTTTTCGGATTGATCAAAATTTCCTAGAGAAATAAGTTTCGCCCCAACGCCCTCACGAATAGCTAAATTGGCAATCGTAGTTACTAAAACTACCCGCTTCAAACCTATCGCCGTCTAAGTAATGTGCCGAGCCTAACAACATCAGCAAAACGAAGAAGTCTGTAAGTTCAAAGTAAGAACAAAAATTTTATTAGCTTAATCATAAGTGGGCAGAAGGAGGAACCTTAATTACTACAATTGTCTCAATTTTGCCGTTTTTCGACGCCGTGCTGCCAAGGAAGACTGGGCAGCATCGTCGTGAGAGCAACAGCATTCCTCTTTCTTTCCAGTGCGACACCACGATACACACCACCACCTGATACCCGCTTCTGGGCCACCACGGCCTGGGGATCATTCCTTTACAAAAATCTTACAGAGGCGCGTCCAACAATATGTCAGTACTCCTGTCTCAATGCCTACATTTGGACTTCGTTTGCTACACTAAACAGATTATGCAATCCGCCTGTCAAAGAACAAGAGGGTGCCACTTCTGCATTCAACACCAAGTGGAAGGCATTTTTTGCGTATGCCAAGCCGAAGTGATTCAACATTTATTTATTGAGGCAGGCAGCGCCGTGTATGTCAAATTGATACAGATCATCACCTGGCTGATTTCTATGTCAATCCTTAGGCTGAGAATTCTGGCCAGTCTCCTTAGCAAGCATCATTTACTGTCAGCATGGGTGACAGACCGAGTTCGTGAAGATGGCAAACTAGAAGCGTCCAACGTCGACGACTGCCGTTAAATCACGCGACAGCATGGCATTTACTTGTTTTAGGTTGCTGGGCCGGATCCTCTTCCGTTTGCAGTTTGATCCTACGTTTATTCTTGATTCCAACCCAGCTCTGTGCACATGCAATTGACGTTGCCTTATTGGCCACCTTTTATAGATCGCAGTTTGTAATATCCAGGCAAATGCGTGTGCGAACGCAGTGATTGGCTGTTCCTGCCGAGTATCGATTAGTAAACCACGATGAGAGGAATGGGCCGAAAAGAACGAAATTGAATGATGAAGTTAGGCCACATGGGCATAGTCAAGCTTTTTGCGCGCAATTACTTCAGATTCCGAAATCTGTACCACAACGGCCAAATTTGTGTTTTGTTATTAACCGTGATACTTCCCTATAGCCATCCGTGTGGATGTGTGTAGGATATTTTTCACGTATTTCTGATACCCATAATAGCCTCGTTCACCAATACCGAATGACTGCTACGTTTTAAGCACAAACGTTGCGGGCCTTTTGTGACGATCTCAGAGGGACAGATTGGATCGAGTCGGGCACAAAATTGCCACTATGCGTCCGCAGTAGAAACGGAGTGGCTGCCGATTATTCAAACTCGAGCACTTAACGTTGGTAATTTGAATTTCTGTTTATGTGATCAGTGCAAAGGCATTTGAAACTTAACCCCATGATCAATACGTAATAGATACTGTGGAAATAACAGGTAGTCTAGTAAAGAAATTATATCGCATTTTGCACGGAATTAACTAGTTCATCTCCAATTAACCAATCAAAATTTTACAGAGCGTGTACAAGAATGCAACCAGCAATCTGCGCAAACATAATATCCGCGCATGGAGCCATCTTCCCGTTTGATTGAAATTTCCAAGAAATTATTTTTGTCACAACGCAGTCACGAATAGCTAAGTTTGCAACCATAGTAACTTAAACCACCCACTTTAAACCCATTACCGTCAAGGTAATGTACCAAGCCTAGTGACGTCAGCCGAACCAAGAAAGCTGTTAGTCCGAAACAATAACAAGAATTTTATTATTGAAATCATAATAGGGCAGAAAAACGAACCTTAATTACTACACTTTTCTCAATTTTTGCTGTTTTTCGACGCCGAGCTGCCACGGAAATCCCTGCAGAATCGGCATGAGAGCAACAACCCTGCTCTCTTCTTTCCGGTCCGCCACCACAATACCCACCATCACCCGGTGCCCGCTTCTGGGCCATCACGGCCCGTGAATCAGTCCTTCTCTAATCTGGCCGAGGCGAGTCTGGCAATCTGCAGTACTCCTGCCCCAATGCCTACATTTGGACTTCGTTTGCCACAACAGATTATGCAATCCGCCTGTCGAAGAACGAGAGGGCGCCACTTCTGCATTCAACTCCAAGTGGAAGGCATTTCTGTGTATGCCAAGCTGAAGTGATTCAAACGTCGGTCATTGAGGCAGGCGGTGCCGTGAATGGCAGATTGATGCAGACCAGCCCCTGGCTGATTTCTTTGTCGCTCACCGGGCCGAGAATTCTGGCTAGTCTCCTCAGCAAGCATCATTTTCTGTCAGCATGGGTGACGAACCGAGTTCAGGAAGACGGCAAATTAGAAGTGTCCCACGTCAATGAATGCAGTTCATTCACGCGACAGCACGGCATCTGTGTTGTTTCAGTTCGCTGGGCCTGGTCCTTTTCCGTTTTGCAGACTGATCCTACGCTTATTCTCGATTCCGACCCAGCCCTGCGCACCTGCACTAAGCGTCGCCTTATTGGTTGCCTTTTATAGGTCCCAGTTTGAAATATCCAGGCAAATGCATGTGCGAACGCAGTGATTGGCTGTTTCTTCCGAGTATCGATTAGTAAATCGCGAACTGGGGAATTGTCCCGTCTTGATGAAGAATTTCTTAATTATGAGAAAGAACCCATTTTAATGAAAAATCAAAACATTTTGAAGATACTCGTTATCTTGAATGATGGGAAATATCATAATTCGTTCTGACACGCTGAATTTCCTCGCAGTTTTTGTTAGAATTTCCAAAATGATAAATAACCAACCTTTTACATATTTCGGTAAAAGCCTATCTTAAATTTCATATAAATATGATTCTCAGTCAATAATATAGAGATAAAATTGTCCTATTTTTTTTTGTATAAATGCACAAGTTCTGGGGTGAATATGAGCTTGCGTGGTGTGCACGCTTATGTACACGGGTGCCTTCGCTGCACGAAAGTTGAAATTGATAATGTGTTCTCGAAATAGGGTTTGTGCTAATGAGCGGGCGAATTTATTCTTAATGTCATGAATAAACGCTCTCATCAGTTGGAATCTTCAGCGTGTCACGTAACGGCTTTTTCAAAAAAAACTTACAGTAAACAGAGGTTGCTGTCATTGCCTTATTTATAAGTAGAACTGTGCTATTGATATTGACATCCTCTGCCCAAAGTAAGCTGAATTGGTCTGCTGCTAAAGATAAGTTTTTAAGATCGCTTTGCAAGTCCTGGATGTAAATGTCCCCTGATAGTACAATTCGGTAGAAATTTCTCAGGTCCGCATGCAATTATCGATGTCAGTTTGCAATCTGTAACGAATTAAGAAACTCGACTTACATGAATACCACTGAGACAGTTGCATTAAGAAATGGGGAAATAACATGTAAAATTGTCCTTGGAAGAAGATCTGCACTACTGCATATATTTTTGGATATTGAATAGGAGGCTTAGCAATTACAATGAAAGAAAACCAAAACATGCCACTTTAAAAGCGTTGGTGAAAAGCTTTATCAGCAAAAACTTTCCCTGTGTGGCAGTTTACAATCAAGAGAGAAAAGATGTAGTTACAGACCCGATTTTGTAAGTCAACAGATATATGTAAACTCATGTCTCTAGCAAACAAATTCTCAGATGTAGATAACCATTATATATGCAGAAGAAAACAGACTGGCATTATGTTTAAGCTGATAAAGGGGAAAATCTCAGCGTGAAAGCAAATCCATACCAAACAGCAGCACATGTGTGATCTGAGTGAAATGTTTATTATGGTTTTCCAAAATGACAACAAGAGTCGATGAGAACACTTTGGCAGCTAACTATACGCTTGGCATCTATTTACTCCTCCATCGAACCTGTCAATGCCAAATTACCCAGGCACGGAATCAACATTTTAAATGCGGTTGCAAAATCTTGCATTGCGAATAGCAGAAGAACTGGGAAAATTAGAGCTCTCACGTCTGCCAATAAATAGAAAGGATGATGTGGTGAGCAAATACACGCAGAAATTTATTCAAATATGCATCACCGATTAGATTTAACTGCGGTTCATGCACTACAAATGTCCGCAAACCCTCATACCCGGCGGGTTCATTATAATCATGCGCAATGTTAATGGACTCTTAAACGACCGCTGCATATCCCCTCTATATAACTGATTAATGACTACGAAACTTTCATTATACATTTGACACGCTTGTTCGAAAAGATGCTCCCAGCATTTAAATGTGTTCTTCCTCATAAATAAAAAATATTTCAGAAAAACGGGACAATTCCCTCAGTTCGTTGTTAACTTATCCATTCTCGGCAGAATCAGCCAATAACTGTGTTTGCACATGGAAAGTGGGCTTAAATATTACCCCTTAGCACAACACCCAGCGAAATGAAAAACTCAGATGCCATGCTGTCGCGTGATTTAACGGCAGTCGTCGACGTGGGACGCTTCTAGTTTTCCATCTTTACGAACTCGGTCCGTCACCCATGCTGACAGAAAATGATGCTTGCTGAGGAGACTGGCCAGAATTCTCGGCCCGGTGAGTAACAAAGAAATCAGCCAGGGGCTGGTCTGCATCAATCTGCCATTCACGGCACCGCCTGCCTCAATGACCGACGTTTGAACCACTTCAGCTTGGCATACACAGAAATGCCTTCCACTTGGAGTTGAATGCAGAAGTGGCGCCCTCTCGTTCTTTGACAGGCGGATTGCATAATCTGTTGTGGCAAACGAAGTCCAAATGTAGGCATTGGGGCAGGAGTACTGCAGATTGCCAGACTCGCCTCGGCCAGATTTTAGAGAAGGACTGATCCACGGGCCGTGATGGGCCAGAAGCGGGCACCGGGTGATGGTGGGTATTGCGGTGGCGGACCGGAAAGAAGAGAGCAGGGTTGTTGCTCTCATGCCGATTCTGCAGGGATTTCCGTGGCAGCTCGGCGTCGAAAAACAGCAAAAATTGAGAAAAGTGTAGTAATTAAGGTTCCTTTTTCTGCCCTATTATGATTTCAATAATAAAATTCTTGTTATTGTTTCGGACTAACAGCTTTCTTGGTTCGGCTGACGTCACTAGGCTTGGTACATTACCTTGACGGTAATGGATTTGAAGCGGGTGGTTTAAGTGACTATTGTTGCAAACTTAGCTATTCGTGACGGCGTTGGGACAAAAATAATCTCTAGGAAATTTCAATCAAACGGGAAGTTGACTCCATGTGCAGATCTTATGTTTGCGCAGATTGCTGGTTGCATTCTTGTACACGCTCTGTAAAATTGAGATTGGATAATTGGAGATGAACTAGTTAATTCGGTGCAAAATGCGATATTATTTTTGCTACGTGGCTACCTTTATTTGCCACAGTGTCTTCTGCGTGTGTACCATGGGGTTACGTTCAAAATACGTTTGCACTGATCACATGAAGCGTAAGTAAAAACAATAAAGTTAAGTGCTAGATTTTGAATAATCAGCAGCCATTCCGTTTCAACTACGGACGCCTTGTTGCAATTTTGTGCCCGACTCGATCCAATCTCTCTCTCTCTGATATAGTAGCAAAAGCTGAAAACGCAGTATTAATTCTTTTTTGATGAATGATTCTATAAACGGTATCGAAAACACACGAAAAATATCCTGCACACATCCACACGGCTGGCTATAGGGAAGTATCACTGTTGGCAACGAAACACAAATCAGGCAGTTTTGGTTCAGTTTGGCAACTAAAGTAATTGCACGCAATAATCTTTGCTCTGCCCATGTGGCCAAAACTTCATCATTCAATTTCGTGTTTTTCGGCGCATTCGTCTCATCGATTAAAAAGCAACCAAGGTTTTTGATAACTATTACCAGTTGATAGCTTCTCAAAATCCAGTGGAATTTATCACCAGCTACTTGACGTAATTAGCTATTCGTTAGTTTTCAATGACTTGGTATTTCAGATGTAATCTATGTGTCCGTTGTATTTTTGTCTATTCAGACCTGATAATCGCCAGCAGTGCGATCTGTAGGGCTCAGCCAGTAAGGAATATGAGGAAATTAATTGCAACTGATTGTTTAAATCTCATTATCAACTATACAT
This sequence comes from Schistocephalus solidus, assembly GCA_017591395.1. Classification (NCBI taxonomy): domain Eukaryota; kingdom Metazoa; phylum Platyhelminthes; class Cestoda; order Diphyllobothriidea; family Diphyllobothriidae; genus Schistocephalus; species Schistocephalus solidus. The sequence goes on along the minus strand of WEDG01002114.1, from coordinate 24,424 downwards.
CCGCAACAGATCCTTACTCCATATGCCGATCTCTACTTTACTCATTTTTTAATATAAATATTAAGGTATATTTAAATGCTTAAATGTCACGAGATTATCACCGAGATGCAACCTTTCCGACTGAATAATCCACCGAAAATGTGGCGAAAATAGCAGAGCTCACTACCATCATAAACAGACCAATGTAAGTGACGCCTAGTTAGTCCAATTGTCAGATTGAACTTCTGATGATGGTTAACGGTCAACGAAACACAGGTGCATGTAAGTACAGCCCGATTGTTAAACGGTGATTCCACTGAGGGATGGTTAATGGAGACATCTTAGTCCGTGGGTAACTGACAAATGAAAGACATCATTTGGGGATGGTCTTATCTCAGAGTCATGAAGACCGCTGCTCGGTAAGGAAGAGGAAAATAAAAGGTTACTTGAATCAGTGTTAAGATGAATGTGCTGTCTGCGCTTGAATGCAAATAGGCTTTTCGATAACTTTATATCAATTGGCAGGTTATTCGAAAGAAATCTTTATTTAGAAGCAAAGAACAGAGGGCCTTTAAAAGTGGATGATATATTAGGTGGTATAATCAGAGATGAAGTGCGTTGATTATATGGACGACTAACGGGCGTAAGAGCTGAAATCTAGGGGGAAAATTTAATTATTGTTAAGGCGGAAAATTAAACAGAAACCAGCTTCTAGTCTACGATCCCATAGCAATTTTAAGTCAGTTAGCTGGCACCTATTCGAGTAGGAGGTAGTTGAAAGTGTCGGAGGAATTAGTTTCTTTGTAAAAGGTCTTTCGACATTTCACTTTTAGAACAGATAAACTCGTTCATTAAACCAAAGAATCGGCAAACGTATTCAAGAATGGGAAGGACGAGCATTCGATAAAGTCCCAATTTAATTTCAGAATGGTAAAACAGTTGTAGAAATTAAGCCACAAATCTGGGAAGAACATTCCGTCATAGGGGTGCCTTGAAAAATAACTGGTTGTAGTAGCATTTCAAGACCAAAACACATGTAACGATACTCAAAGTTGAAAATCCAATTTGCCACTTTGAATTTCACGCGGAAAGAGCATGCAAGTGTGCATGGATTTCTTCTAAGCACTGTTGTGCTGTAGACTTACAGGAGGAAACTACGCAATTAAGATTTTCAGCCTAAATAGAAGATTGCGAGAGTTTAAACTGAAGACGAAATATCATAATTGTAATGCAAAAACAAAAGAGGACCTAGTACGTTGTTTGAAGGATACCGCCTACAATAGGTGTTACTCGTTGCGTACAAGATAATACAATCGAGATGGCAATCCAACATGGTACTGAAGTGCTAAGACTTTGTCTTAAGGACCTCTCTCATTTTGATGAACAGTTTAATCAACAGGTTAAGGCCCCACAATGGCCTCACGTGTATCGGATCTACTCCCAGAACTGGTATTATGGCAATTATTAGAGACGGTTATGAGAGCTTTTAGGCCAAAATGTAGTGTGGATATGCAAATGCTACATCTGTTATCATAAAGACCTGCGAATTCGATCATGTGCATCAGAGGTCGAGTAGCATTTTCTCAGCTATTCAGTTTACTTGCGAAATTAAACGGGAGGAATCCTTCCGTTCTTGACGCAAGTAATCAAAAGATTAGCTATGGCGGCCTAGAATGTTGGGTGCACCGAAAGATCTTCGATGCTGACATCATACTAAACTATGAAAGCAACCATGCTCTTGTCAGTAAAAGAAGCTGCGCCTGAAAACATTTCAACCAGGCCTTTCGTTATTGTATTACCGATGATTTACTTAAAAAGAATAGAGGTATTCGTAACGGTTATTCCGGATCAACGGATAACCAGTGAGCTTGGTATAAAGCTATTTTCATTCAACAGAGACAACCAAAAACCTTCAGCGCTAAAGTAGAACCAGCACCACAGTAATTCTCTTCTTAACCAACATGTATAGCATATATAAAGCGATCACCGCACAATTGTACCGATATAGTATCTGTAGTGTCTACAATTTGGTGTCAACACAGCGAATGACTCTATCTTGAGCAAATGACCCCATGTCCGAAATGCAGCAAACAAATGTGGTTTCTATGGCCAACAGCAACCTGGTGCGAGAATTCCTCGAAGCCAAACGCACTAGCACGAACAGCATAAAATGCCATTTTTATGTTAATTACAAAGGCATGCGTGCCTGACTCTTTGACTTGCGCCCACGACTTATCCAAGTAAACCTGCATGAACTGAACAGGATCCTCTCGCATTTACCTTTTTTATTTAATAATCAGTTTGGTACTTCAGATATAAAGATACCAAATGCGAGATTAGGTTGTTCAGTTCTTTGTTTTTTCCAGCAGATAATTTTGAAGAGGAGTGAATGAAAGCAAATATGCAAGACCCAGGTTCTTTTTTGCGAATATGATATGAACGCGAGCACTGGGGCTTTACGTGTATTAGATTGAGATTTGGGTCTCTAACAGGAGCACATCCTCAAGGACTGAGAGCAGGAAACAACGAATGAGCAATTTTTTCTCGCGTGGTTTTCTATCAGGTCCTTCACTCATGTAGTCAATAGGCATTGCACATTTCTCAGCCAAATACCTAAAATAGTACTTGCAAAACGGTATTGTGGTCAACCTAGTCAAAAATGGAGAGCAGATAATATTTTTGCGTATGTCGGGATTTTGCGTTTGGCATTTCCCTACGGTCATATGTTTTATAGAGAAACCACAGCGATGTTTATGGATGCGAAACACAAAACATGTAGTAAAGTCTTGGCGCATTCAGGCTTGCTAAGGGCAGAGTTCCTGGATAAAAATTTCAGAAACTTAATTTGTCCGCCAGAATTGATTTGTACTCTTTCAGTCGTGCTGAACGGCTAAGTGGGCCGTAAATTCTCAAATTGTTAAATACCAATAAGGGACAGACGTTTAAATGACGGGATGATCGGTGTTTGTCTTCTTTCGCTGGTTCGGCATTTGCACGGATATTTTTGGGGCTTGACAAACGCTGGTTTTACTCATCCTGATCTCGATTGGGGTGTTTGTCAGTCTGCTTCCTCCTAAGGTGGAAGTGTTTACCTGGATATCATGCCCACAATGACAACCGCGGGCAGATAACAGAACTTCAAACAAAGACCATGCGATTCTCGCCCTCTTAATGCAAATTCCTCTGATTTGACCCACATGGCCTACTCTATACTGAGCTTTTTCATGTAACCTGTGACACGCTATTCACGTACTGAGGATTTGGCCTTAGTTTACAGGCATAATCTTGGTATCTGCCCCCATACAGACGGCATTAAGAAGAGCTCTGCTAAACTTCCTTGTCTCAGCTCTTAGCGATTTAAATAAATTCTTTCTCGCTTGTTTGCCAATCCAAATCTCAAGTAATATTGCCCTCTCATTGGCCTACTGAACAAATCTCACTGTCCTAATATTAAAAATGGTCCCATATTCCTAGTTGGAGAACCTATATTTCGGGCATCGCAAAGTTCCGCCTACTGGGATGGATTGAATATTGCTTAAAGTTAAATTACTTTGGTTAACTTAAGTGAAAAAGTGACCTAAGCCCCCTATCACAGTAAGCACAATGTGAACCTTACTCAAATTTCATCCCTAACACTTGTTGGTCACCCTAAAACTTTTCAGAATCCAACATCTGGTGTAGTCAGCATCTTCCATCTACTAAGTCACACGACTCTTGTATTCGTTGACTGCGCGTTGCACGCTATCAGTAAAGGCGGAAAGCAAACGTTGTCTGAGTTCTCGCGTGATATGACCAAAACCCAAAAAGACATGTAGATAAACTTTGTAGATATATTCTGGGCAATCGGTGTTCTTGCTATTCTAGCCATTCTCTTAAGTGAACCCTTAGCGGGCTAGAAGCCATTAAATAAGCTTAACATCGGATATGTGATAGGGCATTTAGACGGGCAGTCACTCGCGTGACTGCCGAGAGTTATCTACATCCAATGCGCGGGAAATTTGTACAGAAAATCTTATCAAACATTTGCATCTAGTTAAATGCCCAGAGCGTCTAATAGGCATCAGATATCACTGTTTATCGTTATACTCATAAACAGAACATACCCGATATAAAACTGCACACACATTAATCATCAAAATGTAACCTGCATTTATACTATGATTTAAAATTCAAGTGGTACAGTAGCTTTAAATTTTCCCGTCTGCAGGTGCATTTGAATCGCCATCCACCTTCCCCTCCGACACAAGCAGGGCTACTGGTTCTCCCTTCATCATCTCCCCCATCCCAAATCCTACCGTTATCGTGTCTTCGCCCCTCTCACACTCACTAGCTTCCTGTCTGTCAGTGTCTGTCCTGTCACGTAAACTGGTATATTCTGACCATTTCACTTCCTCAACTGTTCATTTCATCTGACGACGGGTTGGCTTTACCAATTTGGAAATTCATGACTGGCACTTGGTTTTCTGAGGAGTCACTCTTCCTTCCTCATATAATCTCGGAATTCACTCTACCTCCACTCTCTAATATAGATACCTATATATATATATATATAGTTATAGAGTTAACCTAAAACAACTCATTGTTTGTTAGACCTATATGCCACGAAACTAGGCACACATACTCGTCTTCATCTCGTACTGTATCTTTAAAATGATAAACGAAATGTTCGGAGCTGAGGAAAATAACGTTAGCTTCGACAGCCACGTATGTCGGAAAACGTTCCTACACGGGGTCTTAATTTAGAATTTATATTTGGTTACCACCGGGAAGGCAATGTCGAAAAAACCGTAGTACCGAAATAAAATTATGGCAATGTGTGCAGATCAAATGTACAAATATTTAATAATGTAGGCCTATCTTGTCCTGTTAGGTCAAAAGTTAGCGATGTTTTACAATTAATAGTGAACTAGAAAATAGGCAGTGAAAAAGCCTACAAGCAGTGGTTTTTGCAGTGCTATTGAACTGCGCTGAGAGCCCACAATGACCACCGTGGACAGATAACAGACAGCCAAACCATGACTTCCTGTATTAGTGCGTCACACCTGCACCATCGGCGGGAAATAATTGTTATTCGATATTTTTTCCACTCCCCCAAGCCGGATAAATAGGGCACACATGCACATGCTAATCAGGCCATCACAGCCTTAGTAAAATGACCAATCCTACTAAGTGAACGCGGAAGTTGCCAGCATCTGGAGGCCATTCAGATGAATCGTACGAAGATGAAATCTCTTTGAAATTGACTCAGAATGCAAACACCCCGCGTCGACCAGGAAGGATCAGGTAAGCGAACAGGTTGATTTGTAAAATGTTGCATATGGCCCAGTGTACCTGCACGGAAGTACAAAGTAACGCGAAAAACCGACGGACTATCAAATAGTTTTGGGGAACCATAGTCTCATTCTCTTTTGTCCAGCTTCATATTACTGTGTACAATTCCAAATCCCTGTGCATAGGTCTCCGAGATCTGTGATAGACAAGAGTTTGGCTTTGATCTGATACCGGTAATAAGCTTCGCAAGGAATATAATCCTAGCTTAAAGGAACCCCAAACCACCAAATTTGTATGATTTTTGACAATACATCTAGTTCAATTAAATTAAATATTTCTTAATTAGCGCAGATTGTGAACAACTAGGAAAGTTGAAAAAAACGGGTTCATGCGCTGAGCTATCGACCTCACTCTCTCCCCAACCCCCACCATCAGACACTGTCCGAGCCGGTCAGTTGCCTGATGTGGGTGTGGGCGCATTGGCTGACGGATCGGCGTACCCGTCTTCGCGCGCTACAGCACGACCTGGCCCCCATAACGCACACACCAGGATTCACAAACTCAGGGGATATGGAGCAGCCATCGCCGTCTGAATCCCAGTCCACTGGTCAGCCACTCGACACACACAGCACATACACTGAGCCGACGGCGTGGTCTGGTGTAGGCGTCGAATTGGCAGCCTTCCAAGCCACGGTTTCTAGGAAACCATGATTTTATAAGGTCATTATGATGATTGTTAGGGTGATGTCTATGTATTAGTGTAGATGGTGTGCGCTGATTTGGCTTAGCCTCTGGTGGTTTACCGGAGGTTGTCGTGGAGGCGCATGTGACCTAATAGGCCCATGCGGTGTGTAAATGTGCGGGAGCAGTGAGGGCAGTGAAGGCGGGCGCCTCAACTGTATGTCGGAGCCCCACGCACTGGTTCACCAGCCTCCGTGCGATGGATTCGCAGGTGACCGACCAGGCCGATGCGTGAGTTGAAGTTGCGGGCGGAGTGTGGGATGGAGAAATCGGTAGAGGCTGGGGGGATGTCATTCATGGTATAGGGGTCGGCAGGGGCGCAAAGAATGGCAGGAGCGGAGGGCGTACATGGCATATCGGTGTTAGTGCTCCCGGCACTGGCTCACCGGTCTCTGCACGATGTATTCGCAAGTGACCGACCAGGCCGATGCGTGAGGTGAATGTGTGGTCACATTGAGTACAGCTTAGGATAGATTCCCCATCGCTGATGGTGGTGGTGGTGGTAGTGAAGGCGAAGGCGGTGGTGGGGGTTACAGGCGATGAGAAGATGGATGTGGTCTCTATGATGGTGGGAGTAATGGAATTGATGCCAGGAGTGAGGTTGGGGAGTCAGAAGGAGGGTTGACAGAATTTGACGTAGAAATTGGAATTGTCGGATTATTGGTGGATTGCGTCCGAAGATGTCCAACCAGGCCGATTCGCGCGTGGAAGATGGGTTGACAGCGCGGGCATGTTGGCAGGGCCTGGGCATTGGAGGTATTGGTCCGGGGCGCTGGTGACTTTCGTGCCGCTCTTTTTGCCTTGGCGGCGGCGATCCGGTTGGCCTAATAGATTGCTGAACCAGTCTTCACTGATCTTCTCCATGCCGGTCTATCCTGGGCGAGGTCCTCTAAGGTCGCCAAGTTGGTTTGCAGTTGCTTCAGCGATTTCTTTAAAGTGTCCATGGAGCGTCGTTTTTGACCTCCCTGCCGGCGAGAACCCGTAGCGACATCTCCGTAGAAAAGTCGTTTGGGTAGTCGTTCGTCGTCCATTCTTACCAGGTGGCCACTCCATATCAGTTGCACTTGCCTCAGCATGGCATGGATGCTGAAGATTCCGGTCCGCTCCAGGGCTAACGTGTCCGGGATGCTGTCTTGCCATCTCAGCTTCAGTATTCTGCGGAGGCACCTGAGATGAAAGTGATTCAGCTTCCTGGCTTGGTTCGAGTAGACGGTCCAGGTTTCCGTTCCGTAAAGGAGTGTCGACAAGACGACGGCCTTATACATCTTCAGTTTGGTGTTCAGGTGAATACCGTGGCGATTCCACATGGAAGCCTGCAGCCGGCCGAAGGCCTGACTTGCTTTGGAGATCCGTTGGGCAACCTCGTCATCGTTTCTCATGTTGCGAGACATCTTGCTTCCTAGATAAGCAAAGGTTTCCACGTTTATGAGTTGAGCACCGTTGACATTGATTCTAGGAACATTGTATTCCACGCTGGGTGGCGGCTGGTGCATGACAACCGTTTTGGCTTTACTGATTGTTAATCCGAAATCGGCGCAGCCTTCGGCGAAGAGGTCCATGCTCCTTTGCATGTCCTCCACCGTCACGGTGTTAAGGGCGAAGTCGTCTGCGAAGAGCAAGTCATGGACTGTAGTCATAGACACGCACGTTGGAGCCTGCATACGCCGACTGTTGAGAAGGTGCTCGTCAGTTCTGTAGGCGATGCGGGAACCAGGCTTCTCATCACGGTAGGCGTCCATCAGCATAGCCGAGAACATGAGACTGAAGAGGGTGGGGGCCAGTACGCAGCCCTGCTTCACTCCGTTGATCACTGCGAATGCTTCGGACACCGTCCCGTTATCAGTGACGCGCGCCGTCATCCCGTCATGAAGCTGCGCACCATGTGCGTGAACCGCTCAGGACAACCAAATTTCTGCATGACTTTTCACAGTCCGTCACGATTCACCGTGTCAAAGGCTTTCGTTAGATCCACGAAGGTAGTGTATAGGTGAGTTCGCATCTCCTGACACTTCTCTTGTAGCTGGCGGGCGGCAAAGATAATGTCGGTTGTTCCGCAGTGTCGGCGGAAGCCACATTGGCTTTCCGGGAGCAGGCCCTGCTCTATGTGATCGTTAAGACGATTGAGAGTGATACGGGCGAAGATCTTCCCGGCGATGTTGAGCAAACGAGATGCATCTGTGATTATCACAGAGATGCCGGTTCCCCTTCCGTTTGTTGAGATGGACGATGGTCGCGTCTTTGAAATCCTGAGGAACTTGTCCTTGGCGCCACATAACCTGGAAGAGTGTTGTGAATTCTGTCATCAGCCGGGGCCCACCGTGCTTGTAGACTTTCGGTTGGATTGCGTCGGATCCCGGTGCTTTACCACTGGAAATCTGCTGCACGGCCCGGATGGTTTCTGGTAGGGAAGGCGGCAGATCCATGTCATTGTTCGTGTCCACTTGAGGGTGCCGGTCAATGGCAGCATCGGAGATGGCTGATGAGCAATTAAGGACATTTCTGAAGTGCTCGGTCCAGCGCTTCAGAATTTGCGATTTCTCTGCCAGCAGTTGTGCCGTCAGAGCTGAGCAGTGGTGCGGACCCCTTGATACACGGGCCGTAGATGGCCTTGATGGCTTTGAAAAAGTTTTTCATTTCATTGCGGTCCGAATACCCCTGGATTTCCTCAGCGTTTGGGATCATCCAGGAATCCTGCATCTCCCGCAGCCGGTGCTGTAAAAGATACAGGCATTTGAAGAAAACTGCTTTGGTGGTGTCAGTCCGAAGGTCCATGTGAGCTTTGTGTAGTCCATTTGTTTCTCCGCGAGTAAGTTGCTGATGTCGGCGTCATTGTCGTCAAACCAGTCCTGGTGTCGACGGCCTGCGCGTCCGAGGGCATCGAGGGCGGTGGACTGGATGACATTTCGCAGTTGACACCATCGTGTCTCCACGGTAGCGTTATCATCTGGAGCATGCAGGTGCTCCAGCTTTTTGGTTATTTGGTTGCTGAAATCAAAACAGTGAGCAGGAAAATTTAATAAAAGAGTATTTAATTTACATGGTGGCCTCTTACCTTGGGGCCTTGGTCGGGTTTGCAGTCGGAGCTTCATCTGGGAGATGACGAGGCGGTGATCTGTCCAACCATCGGCATCGCGGATCGCCTTGGTTACCAGCACGTCCTGTTGATCTCGCCTCCGGACGAGAACATAGTCCAGCAGATGTCATCGCCGCGACCGAGGTTGCATCCACGTGGCCTTCTCCCGCGTCGAAAGGCGGAAGAAGGTGTTGGTCAGCAGGAGATGGTGTTCCGCACACGTGCGCAGAAGAAGGAGATCGTTATCGTTACAGCTACCGAGACCGTGGGGACCCAGCACTTCCTGCCCGGCAGCGTGGTCCGTCCCGACGCGGGCATTGAAGTCACCAAGGAAAATTAACTTGTCCTCTTTCGGCACAGTCGCCAGCAAGGCGTGCAGGTCCTCGTAGAATTTGTCCTTCGCCGCATGAGAGCTCGTCATTGGGGGAGTGTAGGCGCTGATGATGGTGGCGAACTGGTCTCCCCAAAGAGGCAGGCGGAGGCTCATCAGGCGATCATTGATACCCTGCGGCAGACAGGGCGGACGTCCAACAATGTCGTTCCGGATGGCAAAGGCAACACCAGCGTCGCGTCGCTCTGCCTTTAGCCGGCCGCTCCAGAAGAAGGTGTGGCCGGCACCCACCTCCTCCAGCTGACCCTGCTCAGAGAATCGGGTCTCGCTGAGAGCAGCAATGTCCACCTTGTATCGCGCCAGCTCCCGAGCGACGAGCGCCGTCCTTCGTTCCGTCCGATTGCTCCTTGGCTTGTTTAAAAGGAAACTAACATTCCAGGTTGCTAGTGCGAGTGGACTCACCCGAGCAGCCTGGAGGGTATGGCGGGGAGGATGGGAACAGGGGTATTGTTGTTTGTTTGAGTTTCACGACCGCGTATTTTGCGATCTGCGAGCCGCGGCCGGCTGCAGAAGACGTGATACCCAGCATTTGTTTAGGGCACCTTTTCTAGCCCCTTCCTCCGCGAGGAGGCAAGCAGTGCTGTCCCTAAATAGGGCTGCACGGACATCCCAGACGGCTGCCGAACTCCACTATGGGTTACGGTTTTGTTTTAGTGGGAGAACAACCCGAGGTAGCCTGGGCCGCCTACAGGGTTGCTGTCACCCCCACCGTAGGACTTTTTGAGAGGGGGAAGTTGGGAAGTTCGGGAGTCAGACATACCGGGTGTGGCGGCACACACAACACCGGAGACCCTCACCTGGTTTAGCCCGCCGGTCGTGACGGTCGCCCGGGGTGTAGCCGCTGCGAAGAACCCAACTTCGAGGAGCCACAGGTGAGAGTTGGGTACCAGTTAGAGGCGGCCACAGGAGCATTCACCACCTGTACGAGACAAATGGAGCGACCAAATGCTATCTGTGTGGTGCTACCCCTAACTAGTAGCCCTACAGCCCGTGTCAAGTATACAAACTTGCTGAATAAACTATCAGAACTTGTCATAAACAAATTATGACTGATAGTGAGATGATTCCTCTAGTTCACTTGCGGATTCCAGTGGAAAATTAATCCAACGATATTTATATCCCCCTTGTCGTTGATCGAGTAACATTTGCATTTGTTGATGAACGCTCACCGGCTGCTAATTAAACTAACTCTTTCCGCTCACTCTCGAACTCCGCCAGCAGCCGCACAGTGGCTAGTAGTAGAATAGGTAGATAAATATTGCCGGCAAAGATAAAGGAGACTGGAATGGCCATTTCTGGCTTATAAGCCATCGTCAGCCAGTCCTACGCAACCAAAGTTGGTGCACACCCCCCAAGGAAAGAAAAAGAGCCCGTGGCTCACTGATTAGAGCGTTGGACTTCTGATCAACGGGTCACGGGTTCAATCCTCGGGTGGGGCACCATCTGGGGTTGGGTATGACTGGCTGACGATACATAATAAACCAGAAATGGCCATTCCAGTCTCCCTTGTCTTTGCCGGCAATATTCATATGCCTATTCTACTACTAGCCACTGTGCGGCAGCCGGCGGAGTTTGAGAGTGAGCGGAAAGAGTTAGTTTAATCAGCAGCCGGTGAGCGTTCATTAACGAATGCAAATGTTACTCGATCAACGAAAAGGGGATTCAAATGTCGTTTGATTAATTTTCCGAGGATCCTACGTTTCTCTCGCATGTGATTTGCTGGTTGCAAATATGTGCTTTGTGGTGTTTGGCGTGGTCATGTGTTATGGTAGATGCTGGTCAGGAGACATGTGGCAATGTGGTTTAGCTGGTTGTGTTTTGCCTTAGATGTGCCTAGGAGCAGATGTGGCGTAAAAGGCCATACACCTAGTGGAACATGCAACCAGAGTAGACTCGCCAGCTAAACGTTTTCACCCCTGACATCTGGGAAAAATTACGCCCCTAGGCTTCCGCGTTCAAGTGTTGAATAACAGCGACTTAAGTAGATAAATAAGCACGTTCTAAAATAAAATTCTACCTTAAAAAAATTGCAAATGTACACGTGGCGGGCTCACAGTCCCCACCAGTTTGTCGCTTTTCTCTAAATTCTCCAGGAATCGTATACTTTAGGATTTTCAGTACTTTTAGTAAAATGCCAATAATTGTCAAAACATTCACAAAAAGATAGTTTTTAAGCGCATTTACTGAAGCAGTAAGTTTCTGCAGTGTAAGAAATCTACCAATACTGAAACAGCTAACTTTCTGTGCAATAAGTTTGGGCTGCCGAGTTTCTTGCAATCGGATCAGCTGAATTATGAAAATCTGCCAAAAATCATATTTATTAGTTGAAGATGGTAGTTATCAGTTGCATTCTAGATTGATAAATTCTAGATCGAGATTTTAAAAAGGTCCTGCTCTCTCCAAGTTTGTGCATTCCGTATGTTTCAGTCAATTTTGTGGATAATGATCCAAATATGGTTAGAGTTATGACTGTCCGTCGGCGCTCGGCAGCTCGGGTAGTTACAGCGTTGACTGTACGCAAACCTGGCGCCGTCTTTTCTGGGTTCGAAATCCACCGAGGCCTTTCAGCTTTTCACGATTGGGTGAGATGAATATCTACCATTACCCGTTTAGAAGCCGTATAAGAGTGTAAGACTTCGATAAAAACTATATCTGAATTTAAGCCAAAATTTCGAGGTGTAGTATTAGTTACTTTAAACGTAAATTTGAGGTCAGCCACCTTGTATGAACGCAAAAGTCTTTAAAAACAAGGCACGACATATTTTCCTTCTGATCAGTATGCAGTATGTTTCGAAGTGCATTATGGCGCCTTGATCTAGGTGACTACCCAGAGCTCATATCCTTGCAAACACGATACACACAACGCGCAATAATAAGTTTTAGACTTCGGAAATCTACATAATGTAAACGTCAAATAATTTGGGCTCAAAAATTAAGGAAGTATTCACCGATGGTCTGTTGTTGCTGTAAATTGCTAATGGCCTCGTCTATTCAGCAGTTAATAACAAACAGAGCAAGATGTACGTACGCATTTGATATTCCTTTAGGAGATTTTGGAATATAATATACCAAAATCAACCATTGGAGCTCAAGGTCAGAGAGTATATATTTATGTCTAGGCAGAAGTTGGATGAAGATAAAGGGTCAAGCTGATCAGTGTTTAAATTAATGCAAAAATACTTCTGAAAAGGATAATTTAAGCAAAGTGCTGAAGTTCATCTTAAAGTGGATTTTAATCAAGTCTACATCAGAATATTTTGCAAAAAACCTCGGCTAATCTATAAGAGTTGTCACTTTGTCCGGTAGGCCTTCTGCAGCAGTCATAGTTTAATAAAGTAGACAAAAATCGGCAGAGCCAGTCAGCCGTGCAAAATGTTTGAATTTTTGAATAGAACAAAATTGTAGAAAGATTAAGAGGTAAACCGTTGTTAACTGCAGAACATGCTCATACAACATGGAATGTTTTATGGTTTTTAATAAGAAATCAGTTTTGTGAGCGCTGAACATAAGCCGTATAAATATTTTATCAAAAATATTAATTTTAACCCAAGGGATTGGTAAAAATCATTAAGTAAAGCCCATCACATTCCAGTACAGAGCTTCAAAATCGCTCTTACTTGTGGTCATAAATATCAAAGGTAGTTCAGATTTTAGGAAAGTATTGGATTTTGTGCATCAATTTTGTTAAAACGCTTTTTGTAATTTAGTGAAAAAGACTAGGAGGCCGTGGTGAATTAATAATGTCTGATGCAAATGTTTGGTTTCTTCACAGGCCTGCAGTTAAAAAATAATGAAATTCATGCCCCTTATTTCAAAATCCATGGTAAAATAAAACAATAATAACAAATAATACTAAATATATAAATTAATAAATAAATAATGATCCATGGCATTACAATAAACACAAAGATTGACAGTCATTGATTAATTCTTATTAAATTTTCGTGTTTTTGCACAAAATACTTGTTGGATAAGCAAACATCTTTTTTGTGTAACATTATACCATCTCTATATTTAGTACGTTACGGAATATAAGCATCTTCATATCGAAAAACAACCTAACTCCAAGATAAAAACAGTATTCAAATATAGTCGGAAATCCCACGGATTTAAAGAATAGAAACCTCGTCTGCAGATTAAAAATACAGAAGCCTTCGAATTTTCGGTATGTATTTATCGGTTATCTATATGTTTATCTTGTCTGGAACAACCACGTCATCTGATAGCTGCCTGTGTACTGAGAACATCCAGCTTATGTTAACTTATGCGTGCTCAGAGCATACGTTCAGTTTGACCTGTGTAATAAAGGGGACTGGTTAGGCATGGGATGCGATACAATTCACCAGATTGCTCTTTGGGGTTTAGTCGGTCTTTGATTTTCAGCACTCAGATGTAAACCGGTGTGAATTTTAACACCTAGTTCTGTGACAATGCGTTTAGTCGCTTTTTGAGCCAATCTCACTCTACTATATAACGTGTCCTATCATGGGTGGTGCATCTGTTCAGATCATCTGGGGACAGAAAAGCGTAGCCAAAGGCTTATAAGTGTCTTCAGATAACCATTCCGTATAAATTGGTCGCGGAAATATGCAGCCTCGTGTAATTTTTCTTCCGCCATGCTGCAATGAGTCTTAATCTGTTAGAAGAGCGTTCTTGCACATCCTCGTTTGTGAGCCACCGGATGCTTGCTGTGAATGTTGCGAAAATTGGGTGGTCATCGCTGACTTCCCGTAAAACGCAGCCGAAATGTCACCGTTGGGATTTTGGTTTGCTAGTAAATTAAGGAGAGGCCAGCCACTGCTCCTTATCTTCTTACCTCGTCAGGGAAGGTTTCTTCGAATAAATTAAGAAACTTTGACGTGTTTTTCCTGACGACAATAACGGTGTCGTCACCGTAGCGGCACCACAGACGGGCTTTTTTTAGACGACGGCAGTATTTTATAGCTCCTATAGGACCATTTCGGCTGCTAAAAGGGAGATCGGGGAGTCCACTGGGGTCCCCTTTATTTGTTAATAGGTTTCTCTATCAAAAGTGAAATATGTTTTTAAAAAAATTTTAAACAGTCTAACGAGGTGTTTGATTTTTGAATAGCCTTTGAGCCTCGTCATATCCCTCTTCAAGACTCTTGTCTCATCATTGCACTGATGAACTTTGGTTCGACAAAGTGCTTATGACCCATCCGCTAGACCCAGTGTCTAGACTATCTGCGCCGTACTCGAGCGTATTTTTGTGTTTCCAGTCCCAGCTGGTAGTCAGGGTTATTATTGACTGGAGGAAAGCAGAATGAGCCCGAAACGGACTGTTTCAATCTACCCATATTTTCTGTCGTCTCTCCTCTCTGCAATTATAACTTTGGCCGACTCCGGCCTGGTAATTGGTAACCTGTTCGAGACCTTTTCCACCCATACGGAGCTTGTTTGCTCCTGGAAGCCAATAGATCGGGGTGTGCCTATTGCTGTTTGAATGCTACTTATATTTTGTGAATGCTATTTATATAGTGTACACAGTTAAGAGTATAAACACGGATGTATACGACAAAATGGCGTGTTAACAATAGGGTTTTCAATGGCGTTGCCTATCAACCTCACAAAATAAGCTGAAATAAACTGAAAAACTGGAACTGAGTTCTTTTGATTATGTTCTCAGTATGATCCCAGCTGAGATATTTGGTTATCACAATGGAGCCTTTCTAAAGCGTCTTTGTAACTAAGTATGGGTTTGAGTATGCAAAAGATTCAAAACCCAGAATTTGCACAGACGGGTTTAACAGCGGTTCTATAGTAATTAATCATGTTACACATCTCAGCACTATCGTTACTTTTTAACTATGTAGGCTGTTACCAAACCTGAAAACGACAGACACAATATACATTTCACATGGGAACGAAAAGTAATCAACCCTTATTTGCCTGTAAGGAACCCTAGCATGATTACAGCTCCCTACTCAGATTGTGGGCCTATAAAATGCCCACTTGGACGAATACTTGGCTAATACATACACTATCGACTTTAAATTATTTCTGGCCTTTCGAAAAAAGGTGATTGTCATCTCAACTTAGCAAGCATTATCACTCCATTCACTCCAGAAGCAATGGATCTTATCAAAAATATCATTCAAAGGCAGTCTTTTTTAAATATTAGCACATGTACCTCTTAACTCGGGATTGATTTCATGATTGATTTCAATGCAGTTGATGTTAGGACAGGTAAAATAGGAAATAACATTATCTTTCTACCTTATGCTGCACTGAAAAGGTGAATTTCGGTAGTCAGACGGAACCTGGCGTCACGTACTTTGGTTCAACTGGCATGCTGTTAAGCAAAATTCAAATAAAACACACCACTGAACTCCATGCGACAGTACAGGTGTGCGATTGCATACGGGCAGAATCCAAGTGACTTGCGTATAGTCGTCTAGATAACATTCATCCAATTACAGTACGAAACTAACCCATCTGCTGGTCGCTGGTGCTTCAATACGTCACCCCATAGGCTCCAGGCACACATTTTCAGTGCCAAGTTTCTAGTTACCCTATGGTTCATGCCCGAATAACCTCAATGGTAGTCAAAGGAGATTTCTAAAGCAAACATGGTATTTTGCAGTCGAATTCTTGCAAGTTTGTCCGCGTTAATTAGGTGCACAAATAACATGTAAAAATACCCGCCAATCAACCGTTCAGTGATAAATAAACACTAACATTTTCCTTTCGGATTTCCAGTTCAGGTAAATTTATGGACAGTGAGAAGTAGTGGGTGCGTGGCCAACCTCAATAAAGTTCCTATTCGGCCAACGGGGTTTGGCTGTACTGTGTACTGTAACATTTTGTCAAAGGTCCGCGTCAACCGCTATTTACAAGAGCATCGGACACTTGTTGATTTTACATCGCTTGTTGATTGGGATACTAACCAGCTTGACCTATCCTTGACTTGCATAACAGTTTTGAGTTAGGTTTTGTTAGCGGCCGAGGCGTGTGTGGCATTTAAGCCGTCCTGTGTCTGTGTGCTGTTAGCCCAGAAATGACCTAAGACTTTGGAGGCCACGCGATGTCGATTCGATCACAAATCTGCGTAAAGAGTCATATTTACGCGAGTGGGGTATGAGAAATCGTTTTTTCGGATCTGATCGGGTCTGGATAAGGTGACGGTAGCTAAGGACCTCGAGGGTTGATCCGAATACTGATGATTTATCATGCGTCAGCAGTGAGAAGAAATAAGGCAAAAATTGAAGTTGCCTCTCAGTCAACACAACTCCGTTAAAATCGTGCAAATAGGTGGCAAGCGCATCAATCATCAACACCACAATAACTACGTAAAATTGTACAATGAGTGATCGATCTCCTGCAAATTTAGCTCACTTGCTGAAATGCGTTTTCTATTGGCCCATATTACTTAAGAGGGGTTTTCATATCGATAATCGAGTGGCATAACCTTATATTATTTCGGGTACGCCAGAGCGCCGGCTTTTGAATGTATTTCTTTTCAGTCATCTGCAAAAACTTCGCTCGGCAGAAAATGACTACTTAAATCAGTGTGCGTTTTTTTATTTATTTTCGATGCTTTTCTAAATTAAGTCATGTTTAATGCAAAGCATGCTCAAAATATCCTTCTTTGTACACATTTGACAGCTAGTCACATCTTCTTTTAACTCTATACTCGAAAATAAGCTATTTGTTGGTTTGAAAACATTTTCAAATTATGATATTTTTCAAATAACATTGTATCCGTCCGTTTACTAATGCCCCTCATGATGTATGTAACATAGTCCACACCCATGGCGAATACTTATGACAACTACCAAATGTGTCCTTAATGGCATAGGATAATGTACAGGTTTCGTTATCGGGAAAGACACAGCTTGTTCACTTGAAATCCTAAACACAAACGCTACGACTGAACAGAAGCATAAATATTCGGGAATCGGAAAACATTTTGAACTAAAATATATTCTTCCTTTGAGTATAAAGTATGAAGAAAACGTGATTTTCCCAAATGAGTAAAAGAAAAAATATATTTGCTTACGCTTTCTATAAAAGATATTCAAATGTTTAAGGGCACCACTAATCAATAGAAAAACATGCATACTAGGTAAGAAATAATTTTTATCGAGTAAAAATATGGCAGATAGCTGAAAAAGGCATAGAGTTAAAAACCGGCATTCTGGCGTGTCCGAACATTCGTTGTGTTAGTCTGCCAGTTAGTTAATCTTACAACCTCACTTAAGTAAATCTTCCTACTCGTTAGCGTATTTCAGAATTTCAGTGAACTATGCGTGATGTTGGCCACTCACTGTATCTTAGGCACACATGCACGCTAGTTCTACCGTCGTTTTCGTCGATGTCCACCATATGCTTCGCAAATGGTGGTACAGGGACGACTACTTGCGCTGCATCTACCTCACTCAATGTTCGAGTCCGCATCTCAAACCAGTTTCAAGACAGAGTCAGGAAGACCGGAGATGAGAGAGGGCGACAAACACACACCCACTACTCAGTCATCCAAACCTCATTATTTAGATTGGGTTCGATTTCTGATTATGGGTTTACATATAAATGCACACCTTAAAACCAAGAAAATTCAGGCTTCCGTAATCGCGAACAGTTTCTTGGTACTTTAAAATACCATAAAAACGTAAAAACTATTCAAAGTTGACAAATCCGTAAGTTCGCACAAAATGCCATCACAAAAAATAAACTGTGTCATAGCTGGGTCTTAGAAAGCTACCTCAGACACGCCTCCGAGTAAAAACCCAGGGAGCATCACGTTTCTAGGGCAGCTGGCGCAAAAGGACAAAGACCCAAATTTTCAAGGTCTGTCTTCAACGTCCAAAATGGTTTTCGGGTTGTCTTTTGCACTGACAATCCTTCGCGAACGAGTTTGCTGGAGGGACCGGAAAGGCACACCAAAGTAGTGCATAATAAAACTGACGTGTCCACTACCTCGTTGGGAGAACTTTAAAGAAATTCGAGAGGAAAAACCGACAGAGACGGTAACGGAAAATACTTTGGGAAGACAAAATACAAAACGGTGGCTAGTAAATCTACTGTCGTCACGTCTACGGGTGTCAGAGAACAGTTACTCAGCCTCTTAGGTAGCGTACATACAGAAGACAGAAGGCATGCCTTCGATTCAAACGCTTCGCATACTGCTGATAGGAGCGAACAGGCGAGTTCCAGGAAGAAGCTCCGAAGAAGAAGAGGTGATCACTGGAACATGGTGTTTATTGGCCTGACGTTTCGGATTTTCTCTCGAACTCATCAGCAGAGACGGCTGCAAGAAACGTCTGGAGTCCTTTACCGAACAAAGCAACTTCATCGGAGAAACTGCGAGACTACTCAGCACGCGAATGGCTGAGCACGCGGCAGCAGTGAGGGGGAAAACCACTACTAGCTCTCAAGTCGCGGCTCATTCGACGGGACCCGGCCACACCTTCAAGTGTGACAAGGCCGAAATTCTCGCAAGGGCGACAACCGCGTGAGCCGTGAACTACTTGAGTCATGGTTCTCTGGCCCGCAGTTGATTAATAAGCGCAATGATCTCGCGGCTCCATATTCTGTGTTGCGATTTTGTCTGGGCCAAATTGTTAGCCGCGCGGGAAGGATGCGGGCGACCAGTAGTCCCGGTGACAGCGAGTGATTGACAAGCCAGGAATTGAAAACGGTGATTAAATCACGGCAAGTAACGAATCGGCTACGGACCAAGAAGCAAGCATCGCATCAACTACAAACCCCAGCGATGAACATGAAGGCTGCCAGCGATAGTAGGCCGGTGGTGGCCTGGCGACCAGGCCCTATAAATACTGCGCAACTTGTGCCTAAAGTACCCTTTTCTTCTTCTTCTTCTTCTTCTTCTTCTGAGTTTCGCATATTCTTAATCGAGATGAATATCAGTCAAACTACTTTAAGCCGGGGTTTTCTGTCATCACTCGGACCAAGCTAAGCGAACTCTAAAAGCGCAAATAAAGCAATCACTATGATCCAGTACAAACTGACAATCAAGATTTTTCGTTGAAACAAGGATAGATTAGATTTATGAGTATACAAATCGTCAAGGAAGTTAAGATCAAGCGATAACCAGTTTTACTAGTCGCAATCAGCCCAAATAAATTATTTAAATCTGTTAAAAATCTCGGAATTGCGTTTTTAAAGACTGATGTAATTAACGGTCATCGTGCACAGAAAATAATTTAGGCCATATAATCAAACAGACGGTAGACTAGAACCCTTGTCAGCAACATTTAAATTTACCCTCGTGAGAATATTTTAATAGCATGTGGCACAGGTAATCCAACTGCCCTAGTATCAAAAAGAGGCAAGTTATATACTGATTTACTGGAATTTATATTACAGGCGTCTATTTTGAGTATCATCACGGTAAGTTCAAGTATCTTATTGATCTCTTCAATTTAAAAGTATCTGAGATATATATTTCTGCTGCTTAAATTGTTAGAATGAATGTTTGTAAAACTACAGCATTGTTTTCTATGTCGGCTCACTCCACACACGGTCTAAGTTTTTCCAGCTCTTGTGTGCGACATACAAAGTGGTCCCATTTGATTATTGCTAAATATCCCAGCCTGAAACATTTTCCGAAGGCATTCGTTTTGATTCGGTTCGATGCATGTAAAGCACTGAGTAGGGGAAGTTAGTGCGATTGGACCGTAGTAAGGTGATCTCGTGTGCGTGCCTGATTGGAAGAATCAGAAAGCGGCGAAGGCATCTAGGCAGATAAATTATCGATCGCGAGCCTGTAACAGAGACTACTACAAAGCGGATAGCATATGCTTGCGCAAAATGTCAACTGGAAAGAGCTGAGATGAATGGTGCAGTTATTATGCCCGTAAGCATTTTAGGATATTGCTAAATCATGAATCCATAATGTTTATGTCGAAATTTGCAGTGTCTTGATAGAACGCGTAATTGCGACTGTGTTTTGATGGCACTTTTGGTCTTTTAAGATCAGCGTGTCCTTAAGACTTTCAGTCTGCCTATCATAGTTTTCAATTTAGCTAGCGGTGCATGGCAACGGAGAGTCCGTTTTTAATAAAGAAACATCTTTAACACACCGTTTTGTCTTCATGGTAGATGCATTGTTTTTAGCCGACCAAACCTCCAATCCATACGCGACCCTGCACATGAACTGACTTTTTGGAAGTCCATTGGATGAGCCATACAAATCTGTGCTGACCTACTGCACATGCATCTTATTCTAACAGGTTATTTAGAATCCTTGAATGAATGTTTGGTTGAGCGCGTCGAAACCAATGGAAACTCTTTTTTCGCACTGCTACCCCAGAATAAATCCTTTCTAATAAGAAGTTTGAAAACCCCGTTACTTTTAATTAACTATATATAAACGGAAAACAACACGGATTTTAACATATCAGTCGCATTACGAAAATTATAGTAATTTTCTTTATAACTACGTCCACCAATTCTGCTTTTAAAAGGTAGTGGAATTACTTTTGAATCAGTCTTTCATTTGTTCCACAGCACAGGATGGAAGACTCTCGATATCGTCTTTATGCTTGGATCATTGCTGCTGCAACTTTCGTTACCCTTTTGGGATTACTTGGTGGTGGGATCTATCTAACGGGGACTTATTGTCACGCCGACGCCAGTTGCGCGTAAGTTAACAAAATTATGCACATGCACATACTGTCTATGAAAATTGATTTATTTTCATGAATCCGTGCCTGTTCCTCTATGAGATATACAAGTCGTCATATGTGTGGCTTATTCTACAATGAAACGTTGGTCAACAAGAGTGTGCTTAACCAGTACACTAACATTCAAATTTATTTTCGAAAGCTTGCATGTGTGAATGTCATATAACAGTTTACACTAATTGCCTTGACTGAAATTTAGGGCTATACCCCGGTCGAACTGACTACCTATCCCTTAAAGCCCGAGTCTTTACCAATGTCATGAAACCAGTGTAACCCTAGTTCATAACCCAATTCAGACAAGTCAACATCAAATCCGATCGAGAAATTGGAGCTATCAAAGGACTCTTGATGTGGCATCAGACTTTATCGCAAACCCTAGAAAGCTTTGTGTTCAGTAAAACGTTTGCTGTGAGCTTGTCATATGTCTCAATGCAAGAATCGAGAACGCTGTGCAACTAACTGACTAAGACTTGAGAAACAGTCTCTTTCCGGGTTTTTAAATTAAACAGAAATAAGGTAGCTTTTCAACATGTTTCAGTATAATAGCTGTGTTGAAATCACACGCACAGGCACCCAGGTCAACTGGTTGAAAGTAATTTAACGTAAGCAAAGCGAATCACTTGCCTCATAAACAGATGACACAACCTTTGTAACTGCATTATTTCGTTAAATGAAGAGAAAGATTTTCAACAGTCCTTGTGTTTGGATTACAGATACTCACGATCAGGAGTCAGAGTTATCTCTGATTCACCAGACGTTTCTTTCGCAGGTATACGGTATTTCTGTTTTGAACAGTAAGTTGGAACGGTCGTTGGGAAAACAACGCACGTATAATTGAGAAGACCAACGTGTCAAACGTACCCCAGTGGTTGCAGACCAGATTTGAGTGCACAAGTAGTTGCACCTGAATGACCTGGTTTCCAAACATCCTGGCTGTGTTCAAACATCTCTGCTGGTAACTGAAATGAGTCGATTAACCCAGACCATAGTTAAAAATTTCGCAATATAAATGGGTCATGCCGCGTTAGTATATTCAATTTGGTGTGTGGCTGTTGTGCTAAGTGTACTCTAGGCACAGCTTTGCTGCTGCAATTAAAGCAGGTGTGGATTTACAGGCTAAGGAAGGACCCAGTTTGTAGATGTTTTTAATGACTAGGCCACGAGCGACCGTGCGTTCTATGCTTGCTTTGAGGGCAGACTGGTGGTTGGGTTAAAATCATCTGCGGCCTCTGCGTTTTCTCATCCTATATATTTTATCAATCTTAAATGTCACCCCTAGACTACAAGCAAAATTCTACTGCCATAGCTTATGATAGAGTAAACTAATGAAACAGACCTTAAATCATTGTAGATGAGCGCCATTCTATCACCGTAAATATTCCCAATCAAAAAAGATAAAACAACGAGCTCATGGCCGAGGGGGTTAGATCATGGGGCTTTTAACCAATAGATCTCGGGTTTGAACCACGGGTGCCACAACACCTGGGATTGGGTATGACTGGCTGATGATGGCTAATAAGCCAGAAATGACCATTCCAGTCTCCCTTGTCTATGCTGGGATTGTCATAGAACCATATCCATTTGTGGGACCTCAACCACCCCACACCATCGTTCTCAGATAGTCAAATCAAGATGCTCTGAAGTGGGCATGCACGCAGTGGATGGGTCAGAAGAAGGGCCGGTCTACGCATGTCATTCAAGACCCACTCTTTGACTTCAGGCCTATCGGACTTATGCCAGGAGTCACGAACCTGACATTCGTGAGAGCATCCTAAAGGAGACGTTACACTGGGAAACTTGCAGTCTAATGAGGGGAGAGCTATTTCATTTAATGTGTCCGCTACAGGCCAAAACTCTAATGGCGTGAAAATAGTTAAAAAAATCAGATACCTAGTTTTGTTCAAAGGGAAATGTTTTATCAGAGTTCCATCGACTGAAAATCGAACTGGATGCGGTTACGGCCGTTACATGATTAAGCTTACCAATTCAGACTACCAGCGGAATCGGATCATCGTTAAGGTAGCGATATCATGAAAGTCACATTATGGCTGACAATTCAGTCGGCTTTCCGATTCAAGTCACATCCGTGGTGCAATGGGAGAGGTCGAAGTGTCTCATATTATTTAGAGTGTTGAATAAACTGAAGTGTCACGAGGAATGGTCTCTCAGTATAGAGGAATCAAGACGCAATGCCTACCCTGGCGTAAGCGTGTGCTTAATGCAGGCCTGATCAGAAGATCTTAGAGATTCACGCTTAATTAGAAACGCACATACTAAGAGCTGGAGTGGTCTTAGTTAAAAACAAATTGAACTGCAGGGCAGCCAGGGCATTATCCACTGGAGCCGGAAACCTGCACAACGATGATAAAATCATAATTCTGCTCTGATTTGTCGTTTTTTATTGCATTGCTACTGAAATTGTATTCAATAGGCATGTTAGTGTTTATGTATATTTTTGGTTTGCGGTAAAACGGTTGGTGCTATCGTTATATTTCAGCGGTGCATTTTACGGGAGAGATTAAGGCAGGTATAGACAACGCGCCATTTTCCGATCTATTAGACCATGCAATAATGACTTCTGCTTAGGATTATGGGCAAGAGTTGGTTGATGGAATACAATAACCGTTGGTTAGATATCAAAAAATTCCATTCGACAATAACTGTTTAATTAAATTAATTAAATATTTACTTCATAATTAATTTAATCAGCAATTAATTATCAATAATCACTTTAGACTTGTTACACTTTCGGGAAATTGGTCACATAGCAGTCAAGGATTATCCGCTTAACGTTTGCGAGACATTTGCTACGACACACTGTTTTTCAAACGGGGGTGCTGTTTCGAAAACTGAACGAACGTACTCAAACACCATGGTTCTGATTTACGACTTTCCTTATTTCAACTTATAAATTTTCACACTAGTTACTTTTTTTCCCCAACGTTAAGCTCACCATTACCACTGTTCCCATATTATAAGAACCCCTGGCTTGGATTTGGTCAGTACGGCAGCGTTCTGTGCAAGCCGTTGTGCGGCTGCATGGAGGAAAGAGAAGTGCTCAAGAGTGAGCCTAAAAGTAGAGCAAAACAAAAGTGATGAGGGCTGATGTTGCGATCGGTAGAGTGTAGAGTGGTAGAGTGTAACACTCAATGAAAAAAGGTCACGGGTTCGAATCTTGGGTGATCCACACCTGGGATTGCGTATGAATGGCTAATGACGGCTAATAAGCCATAAATGGCCATTCCGGTCTCCCTTGTCTTTGTCGGTTCCATCTTATCAAAATATATCTCAAGTCGCTTTGCG
>WEDG01002113.1:0-107564 GCA_017591395.1 Schistocephalus solidus | reverse complement strand
TCTGGGCTTATCATACTCTAGTTGTCTTAATCTATAAATAAATAAATAAATAAATTGTATATTTTAGGCCCAGAGGGCCCCATCATTACAAACTTAGTACCATGGTTTAAATAAATACAAAGTGGATAATTGCTGCACTATGTGAGCATCCATATGAACAGCAGAAATGAGTAGTATGGTAAACATATCCGATTCAAAAAGATTTGCCATTTTTAAAACAAAAGTCAACAATCGTTGGCATATACGGTGAACTCGAAAAGAAGCAGTTAAAAACTCCTAGGGTTAAATCGGAGGCGGAGTTCGGCGAGCCGCCAATTTATAAAAAATAGGAGAAAAAAACTGCTTCACTAAAAAATTAATAGCTAAATGCAATGGGATAGTATTGTGATGCTGCTGACTGCGTATGAGGGTTCGGGACGCTCCTTGTCGGGTGAGAGGTAATATAGCAGTCAGAGCTACTGTTTATAAACACCAGTGGAGGTGAGAGAGGACGAACTCATCGTAGACAACATGGTCGAAACGAAGAGGGGACAGTAGAGGTCACGAGATCATCATCGAGATGCGACCTTGCTGACTGTATAGTCCATCACCAAAGAGGCGAAACCATCAGAACCCACCTCATCAGAGCACTGTGCCCTGATTGTCTTGAAAGCACGCCAAACTACTGGGTTTATTCTCAGAAATTTCAAAAACCGTCAAAATTAGAATCAGCCTCTATAAAATGTATGTCAGGCCTAGTCTGGAATATTTCTCGTTTCTATTTAGTCTTCTGCACGCTAGTGAAAGAAAGAAGATAGAATCAGTCCAGCACTTCTTTGCAAAAAGAGTTTTCTATTCAGATCACCGAAACCTGTCCTATCACCAACGCTGTGAGCTTACAAGCCTTGACCCGCTGTGGCTTCGCAGATTACAGAAAAGACTATTTTTACTGTTTAAACTACTTAACAGTCGTACATTTAACCCCCTTATATCTCTGAGGCACCTCGACCACTCTCGGCGCACCAGTCATCGAGATGTATTTTTATTTCTTCCTTTGGCACGCACAGTTAGATACCGACAGTTTTTTTCGGTAAACGCTATAGTAATCTGGAATAAGTTACCTAGAAGTATCAAAATTCAGCAAAGCTATCCCTTGTTTACGCGAACTGTCACTAGTTTTCTACATTCAGGACACCTTCCAAAACTTTTGGGTGCTGACTCCGTTGAAGCTCTCTTCGGTTCTAAAGGCGTTCATGGACTCTGAATCCTGTGCCGGTCTTCATGCTGAGGGCAATATTACTGGCTCTGCAGACCTCAATCGGCTTATTTCTCGGTCGACAGCGAACAGCCACTCGCCGAAATACCTGCTGGTGCAGAATACCGGATCCGTAACACTGAATGGAGAGGTTCTTCACCGGGCACCTGTGTTAGCGCGTCCCTGTCCAGAACTTTAATTACTTAATAAGCTGCAGTCTTTTCTCCTGAAAACACCTGAAACAACGATCAGGAGTTTTTTTCACTGTCAGCTTGACCCTCTACAGTATATTTTTTTTGACCTTGCCTGTAAACTGGCAATAAATAAATAAAATAAAAAAAAATTGGTGACCTCGGAGACGTGTCATGTTTGCCAATTCAAAAAGTTGGCCATCTGAATAGCACAATCAACTCCTCTGACAAGTTTGAAGACTAAGATCATATCCCCTCTGTATTGCCTATAAGAGAGAGGAAAAACTTTAAGTCTTGCTAGGCGGCCCTCATAGGGTAGGCATTCCAATATATATTTTTCTATATAAATAAAATAAAATAAACTAACAAGGGCAATGACAGAAAGCTTGGGGAGATTTGAACTATTCTTAAGTCTAAAAAGAAGACAAAAGCCTGCTGCCAGTCTCCTGAATCAAATAAAATTTAGCTTCGTTAGTTGGCATCTAGTTGCGTAGGAAGCATTTGAGATATATACAGCAGATTTTTTAGAAATATCTTTGGACATTTTCAATTTTTTAAAGGCTAGATTCGTTCATTAAACCGAAGAAGGAGCAGCAAAATTCAAGAGGATGAAGTAAAAACATACGATAAAGTCTTAATATAATTTCAGGAAGATAGAAATTATAAGAAATAAAGCCGCAGATCGGAGCAGTTTTGGCCGTAATTCTATCGGCATGAGGTGAAAAATCTAATTTATTGGCCCAAGTTCTTGATGGAGGAACATTCAGTCATAGGGCTCCCTTTAAAAATAAGAGGTTGCGGCAGTCTCACAGGCCCAAAACCCATGAACCGACACTAAGAAGGTTAGCATTCGATTAACCATGTGGAGCTTTACGCCGAAAGAGTGTCTAAGTCCGAATTAGTTTGTTCTAGTTATCGTTCGACTTTAAAGTTAAATAAGGAATACACGCATTTCAGGTCATCAGCGTAAATATAAGATTGATAATGGTTAACTATCTATGAAATATTATGTATGACAAGTAAGAACAACAAAGGACCTAACACGGTACCTTGAAGTGCACCACTCACAATCGGGGTAGCACATGAGTACGAGGATCCAACTAAACCTTTTTGTTTTCGATCAGATAGGTATGATCTTATAAAGTCATTAAGGGGTCTACGAAATCCTATAGCCTGTAGTATGTATTTTTTTGTATATTTTGAAGGGTTACAGGCATTTCTCTTAATGACCTTATTAATGTAGTGTTATCATTGCATGAGTTCAGTTCATACAAAATGGGGTACATTTAAAACGTGTTGAGTCAAAGCATAACATAACTTCAAATGCGTTTTCACAGTGATTGGCAAAACATTGTGAATGAAAAGTTGAGCCAGAAAGATTTAAAAAGGCCTGTTTAAAGTAATAATGTCGTGAGAGTTATCAAATATTATGCCATCAAGCCCTCTCTTAAATTCACAAATGCTGTCAATGGTAACCGTCTCGCTTAGTAAAAAGTTCCACGGTCGTACCAATCGTTAGCTGAAAAACCAAAAACTATCGGATGTTTCTAAATAAATAAATAAATGTTATATTTAAGGCCCGGAGAGCCCCGTCATTTAATCGCGTCATTTAATCACGTGCGTTCGCTATTGACCTTGTAAGGATGACCAGACAGATGAGTTGTGCAGGCAAACTCGAAAAAATCCTCCGATCTCAGGTCGTAATCATGGCCCCAGATAATCCGGAATTTCCAGAGCAGGCTACACCATAAGTGCCTGTAGGAAAGAGGAAATAAGTCAAGCTTTTTGAATCTGTCTTGGTACGGTAAAGTCTTACAACTGTCGACCATCTTCGTTGCTCTCCGTTGTACCTGTTCGAGTAGGTCAACATCTTTCTTCATCCACGGTATACAGGCTGGTATTCCGTCATCTAAATGCGGTCTCACGAAGATGCATTTACATTTCCGAATAGATCAGGGGGGAATGTTTTAAACGCATGTCTGATCCAATGCAGTATACATGTTGCCTTCTGGACTGCTTTCTTACAGTGTTCTGAAGGCATCACATTCACAGTTGTCCACATGCCCAGATATTTGTATGTTTCTACCTCTTTTAATGTAGAATTTAAAATTTATTAAGAATTTATATTTGGTTAGCACCGGGAAGGCACTGTCTAAGCAAATATTAGTAACGAAATAAAGTTATGACAATTTGTTCAGATAAAATGTACAAAGACATAACTTGTCCTGCTATGTTTTAAAATTAGTGGTAAACTAGAAAAAAAGGCTGTGAAAAAAACTCCTAACATAAAAATGGAGGCAGAGTTCAATAGGCCTTCATTTTTGAAAAGAAGGTAGGAGAAAAAAAACTGCTTAGCAAAACATGGTCAGGTGGTAGAGTAGGGTAATACTGCAGTAGCATTTAAGAATGAGATATTGAAACGTCGAGGTGATTCTTTCTTGATCACTTAGGCGTATGAAACAAAATCTCACGAAAATGCGTCAATGAACTTAAGTCCTCAGCATCTTAGGATCCAGAATTGAATTCTGATGATGGTTGGTATCCAAAGAAACGGTAGCATTTTAGACTGTGGACCACTGAATGTGAACGTCCGAATGACGTCATCGTTTGGATGACTGGTGATATAAGGAAACATCATAGTTCATGGGCGACTCGAGGTAGCGAAAATAAAGTTTCAAAAGGGTCACATAAATTCCCGATGGTCCTTTCTCCGATTCATGGGAAAGCTACTGGGAAAAGATGAGGAAAATAAAAGGTTAATAGAATCAGTGTTAAGATAAATGTGCAGTCTTCGCTTGAATGCAGATAGACTAGTTAACGACCTAATTTCAATTGGCAAGTTATTCCAAAGAAAACTATACCTAGAAGCAAAGAAGAGAGAGCGTTTACACGTGGAGGATGCAGGGGGAGGTATAATAAATGTAGAATTTCTTAGGTTGTAAGGAAGACTAACGGGGGTAATGACAGAAAGCTTGGGGAGATTTGAGCTATTATTTAGTCGGAAAAGGAGACAAAAGCCTGCTTCAAGTCTCCTGACCCAAAGAAATTTTAGCTTCATTAGCTGGCATCTTGTTGAGTAGGAATTAGTTAAAAGAGTCGGAAATAGGAGTTTTTTTGTGAAATGTCTTTGGACATTTGCAATTTTTGAACGGCTAGATTCGTTCATTAAACCGAAGAAAGGACAGCAAAATTCAAGAATGGGAAGTACAAACATACGATAAAGTCTTAATTTAATTAATGCCATTAATAAAGTATTGGTGTTTCCGAGATACTTTTCAACCGGTTATTATGTGCAGGGTCACACACTTGGATACATTAAGCTTAAAAAGCCACCTGGCAAAACAGGTACTTCGATTGTAACCCGTTTGCGTCATCAGCATAGCTGACTTCAGTCCATATTTTTATGTCATCTGCAAACATGACAGCTTCGAAATCTAGGTAATTGAGACAGTCGTTAACGTAGATTAGGAAGATATGGGGGCCAAAAAGAGAACCCTCTGGAATACCACTTTCTACTTTTCACCGTCCCGAGCTAGGGTTTCTAACAACAACTTTCTGTACTCTGAAGGACTAGAAACTCTTGATCCAATTGCAAGTTTTCCCCGAATTCCTACGTTCCAAATCTTCTGTAAAATAAGCCCTTGTGGTATGCTTTCAAAGGCCCTCTTGAAGTCAAAAAATACAAAATCTACTGGATAACCCTTAGCTGTGGCCTTTGTCCATTTCTCGAGCGACTGAAGGGCACTCGTGAGGCAGGAACTTCCTAGACGTAAGCCGTGTTGGCCATCGCATAAGATTAGTTTGTTTTCCAGATAGTGCACTTAATGCCTCTAGATAATACGCTCCATTATTTTACACGCTAGAAGTCGTCTATGAGGCACTATCGAATAACTACTGCAGATAGATGATCATTACGAAGAGAGGTTAGTAGATTTAGAAAACACATTTGGCAGGTTTCAAAATAGCGGTCTGGTAAAAAGCCATGTTGCGAGAAGTTGAGAATTTGATTAAGGCACTTTCAAGTCATTTTAAGTCACTTTATTGAGGGAAGTAGGCTTTCGCCCTTGAGCTCCCTATTCACATGCAAAAATATCAAAAGTACAAACATTTACTGTGATATATCTGACAAATGAAAATGTAGGGTCATCTATATGTGTTGGCCAGGCGCAACCTGCCACCGTTTACACAATCTTCATTATATTGACAATAGTTTCTTAGAAAATGAGTATCTAGTTGGAATTTAAATGTGTCAACAGTTTCTGAAAGGACCACCTCGTCAGGAGGCCGTTCCATGCTCCAACGACCCTCTGCAAAAAGGCGTTCCGACGGACTTCCGTGTGGACAAACTTCCTCTGCAGTTTAAAGGGATGACCCCGCAGATGTTCCGTCCCAGCCAATTCGAAGAAGTCAGCAAAATTCTAGGGCACAATCGCGGCCTCTGACAATCCGGTAGGTTTGGATGAGGTAACCGCGTAGTTGCCTGTAAGTTAGAGGAAACAAATCAAGTTAAACCAGTCTGGCTTCGTAAGGCAGATGACTAAGATTCTTGACCATCTTCGTAGCCCTCGCCTGCACTCGTTCCAGATGTAGATAATCCTTCTGAAACCTTGGACGCCAGGTCTGGACGGCATATTCCAAGTGAGATCGAACAAATACCCCGTAGGTTTTTCGGAAGATTTCCTTATCAATCTGCACAAATCCACGTGTGAGCGCAAAAAAAGACCTGTGTAGCGCGTTTAGCTGCCTTTAAACACTGTGAATATGGTTTAAGTGAGGAGTTTATTAGAACACCGAGGTCCTTCTGTTCCTCAACAATTGAAAGGGGCTGCCCATTGCGAATGTATTGGCAGGAATAATCCTCCTCACTGGTCCTTCTGGTACGCAGTCTTAGGACCACACACTTCCCAACGTTAACATTTAAGAGCCAACGAGCAGACCAGCTGCTAAGACGGTTGAGATCCTTTTGAAGTGCGTGCCTATCGAAATCAGATCTGATGACCCTCCACAATTTAACATCATCTGCAAACATGATGGCACTGCAATCCAGGTCGTCGACACAGTCGTTGATGTACACTAAGAAGAGTAATGGCCCTAATACCGAGCCTTGGGGGACACCACTTAGAACCGGAGTAGGTGTTGACTTCGAGGTATCGACGCACACAGTTTGAAATCTATCTGTAAGAAAGTCTGCGATCCATGTCAGCAGCATTCCTCTTATGACGATATCAGATAATTTGAAGATGAGACATTTGTGTGGGACACTGTCAAACGCCTTCTTGAAATCAGTGTATATGACGTCAACCCTACCATTTTCGTCCAGTGCACGAGTCCACTGCTCTGTGGAGAGTAATAAACTGGAAAGACAGCAGCGATTCTGTCTGAAGCCATGCTGGAGATCTGAGAGTAATTGGTTTTCCTCAAGGAACTTCATGGTTGCCTTCTTGATTATTGATTCCATTATTTTACAGCAAATGGAGGTTAGGCTGACAGGCCGATAATTGTTGAAATTAGATCGAGCAGCACTCTTGTATATGGGGTATATATTTGCTGCCTTCCATTCAGATGTCAGTTAACCTGATTAAATGACGAATTAAATATATGCGCTAGTGGTTTGGACAGTTCGCTGGCCAGTTCTTTCAAGAACTTGGCCGGTATATCGTCCGGACCAGATGACTTCGCTTCTTTTAGATTTCGCTGTTCTCGTTCTACGAGAGGTTCCTGGAAGATTATATATTCAAGCACTGGACCGGCGTCTATAACAGCACTGTTGACGTGGTCAAGCTGAAGTTCCGGTTCTCTAGTGAAAACCGAGGCAAAAAACCGACCTAAGTACTCGGCTTTGTCGCAATTTTCAACGACTTCAACACCATTCCCATCCATGAGTACTGCTACTGGGTCCTTTTTTAGTCGGCTATTGATATAATGGAATAAAATTTTTGGTTTATATTCAGCCTGTTTAATAATTCTTGATTCATAGTTCTTCCTTGCCTGACGAATCATTCTTTTTACAGCGTTTCTTTGATGACGAAATTCTTTGAGATGTTCTGCTGACCCTGTTTGCCTGAATACCTTCCATTTTTATTCTTCTTCTTTAGCTGCCTGTTAAGTTCTCTTGTTAACCAGGTGGGGCGACTATTATTTTTTTGCACCTTCACTGGACAAAAGCGTTCAATCAGATCGAGTGTCTTAAATGATCGCCAGTCATCCTCTGGATTCCCTTTAAGCAAACAATCCCATCTCATAGACATCAGTCCTTTCCTCATCGCGTTAAATCAGCTTTCCATATATTTCGCTTGCATTCCGTTCCATTCTGGCGCTGAGAATAAAGTGATTAATCCCACATCAGCGTACTATGGTCACACTTACCGAGGGGTGCAATAGAATACACTTCATCAATGCTAGAGAAGTCCTTCGTAAATACCAGGTCCAGGCAATTTGCTCTCTGGTTCTCTCTAAATCTCGTTGGTATGTTAACATTCTGTACCAGAGGTTGGTCGAGAGTGAGATCCATTAGCTTGTGGCCGAAGGAAGTTGGTGCACCATTAACTGTCAGATTTACCCAGTCTACTATAGGTGCATTGAAATTTCCAGCAATAAGCACCTCCTGGTGACTTGCTACTTCCTTGAGCAAATGGAAGAGGGACTCATCAGCTGCACTTGGAATGTTCGGTGGTCTGTAGATCGTCAAGAATTGTAGGTTCTGTGAACACTCCTTTTTAATCTTTATCCAGACAAATTCATATTCAAGGAAGATGGAGTGTGCTCGTTCGACTGCCGAGATTCCTGTCCTAATATATACGGCCACTCCTCCTCCCTTTCTATTTTCTCGGTCTTTTAAAAAAAGTTGGTATCCATCTATCGAAATCTAGCTATCCGCGATTCCGGCTTTGAGCCACGTTTCCGTAATGGCAAAGATATCGGGGGTTCGGTCTGATACTAGTGCTTTGAGTTCATCTACTTTCGATAGGAGACTCTGAGCATTGGTAACAAACATCTCAATTTAGACTGGGTAACTCCTCCACATAGACTTCTGCGCATTTCGCGCGATTGAATACTAGAGTCTGTCATTGTTTTCCGAGATGAACTGGTGTCCATCCCGCCGACGCTGAGTTCTGATGAGTGGTCGTCATCCGAGTTCTGAAGCGCCTTCTTTTTATTATTCAAGCTCTGTAATGTTGGGTTCATCGTATTTAGTGTCCCCTGTCTCGGCGAGAATCCACCTTGATTATGTACGGGGTCTGCTATAAGAAAGACCTCTTTATCACTTTTATTTCCCCATCCTTTATTTGGAGCCATTTTCCCCTGCTCGGTCCTCCTCTTCAGTTCTGCTCTCAGCATCCTCATTTTGTACCTTTCCATGGGTTCGTAATCCGGCTGAAAAAAACACATCCCTGTGTGAGCTACGAAGAGCCGTTCTCCGTTTTAGGACGCGTGAAGCCTGAACATCATTTTCTAGAATGACTTTAAGAGGCCTTGGTGATGATAGTTCATGTGAAACATCCGCTTTTCCTAAACGGAATGCTTTGTGCACTGTTACGCATTCGCCATCTCGAAGAACCGAATATGAGTATTCTCGGAAAAGACTGAGGTCATGTTTTACCCTTTCCTTTGCAATCAGAGAAGTGGACTCGGGAACCCCTTTAATAACAAGATTGCGTTTTCGGTCAAAATGCATGTTTGGTGATTTTGAGTTCAGATTTGTTGATACTTGTTTGTTACTTATGTAAAAATCCGTCATTTGTTTTGTATTAAGTTTTTTAAAGAGTTTAGCAGGAGAGGGCGTTTTATGAACACCCTGATAGTTATAAATGTCAGAGCGGGAACCAGGCTTAAAAACTGGAATTATAATATAAATTTTCCATTATTCGGAGAAGAAACCGTTGTCGAGAAATACTGAGAATAAGTTGCTTAGTTAAGATGGAAACTCTTAAGTGTGCTATTTATTTTTGAATATTTGAAGGCGGGATATTAATGATTGTTAGAAATGTATTTGAATTTTAAAGCAACGGAATTGAGGGAGTTAGGGTAGTTTGACATAAAATTGTGTTCCTGCAACTTTTTCAAATAGTTCACAGACCTCGCTTATATTACCAGAATAACACGGAGGAATTTTCAGAAAAAACACGAATAAAATCGACCCTAACAAACCATTCTAATATAGAAGCAAACGGTTGTCCCAATTTAAACTCCTACGAGACCCAATGTGGAATGCACTAATACTGCTATGAACTGCTGACAACCGAAACCTGAGATTAATATTGATCCTTCTTCAGCTGTAGAATCTACAAACTTATTGGCTATTATACGCCAACGTTTATCGGTGACCAGTAACTAGATACAAACTGCTAGTTTTATAACATTTTATGTCATAAACTTAGTTTCATTAATTTTGGCTTTTGTTAGTATTCAAAATTTTCTTATTTCAGTTCAAAACCATTTTAGAATTTAACTGCTTATGATCCTTTCACAAAGTTTCCAACGCTGCAACTCATCAGCCAGCAGAGCTTTCTAGCTTTTCGTCGGGCTTTCGTAGGCTAAGTGTTGAACAATAGGAGCAGTCAGATATCTTTGACTCCTACACATATTTTGTGCTTTTATCTCAGGCTGCCCGAGTCGCGCGTGATACGTATTCGGTTTCTTGACGTCTGATCCGGGGATGACTACGTCTCAAAAACTGCGAAATTTCGTTTCTGAACCCATCGGAGATAAATCCGTTTTTGAACTACCAGGTATTGGCGAGAAACTTGGTGCTCGCCTTAAAACCAAAGGGTACGAGAAGGCATCGGTTGTACTTGGACAATATCTCCTGTTATATAGGGATGAAGAACTGTTTTGTGACTGGTTGAAAGAAACATGTGGAGCTAATGCGAAACAGGCCAATGACTGTTTTACAGCTTTAAATGACTGGTGTTCTGCTTACATGTATTAAGGTTACCCTAACCTTGTTCCTGCACTCGGACTTTCGGTCATATATGGCCCGATTTCCGCCGTTTATCCGAATTCATTGCCATATTTCCTGTGTCCTGTTTTGAACATATACCCGCTTGGCTCAAATATCGTTTTTATATCCTAAAAGGATATCCTCAGATGTTCCAGGACTGGGAAGCAATTTTATGTCAGTTTGTTTGTACATACCTTAATCGTAAGCTCTTTCGAGGCTCAATAAAATACGCTTTTCTACATTTTGCACTGATTTTTGTTTATCGGACTAAACGATCTTCTAAGGCATTCTTTAGCCATTTACAATAAGTACTGATAATCTCAGATATGCCTAGGGATTTTCACTTAACGGGGTATACGCCGGAGTGTATATACTCCTGTCTGTTTAGGTAAATTGCATTTGCGATTCCTAAGTACTTCTTTCCTAGCAACGTACTTGATAAGTACTCGGATTTATTTCATTAGTTACCGCATCATACACTGAAAACACTGTTCAGGGTTCATAGTAGTAACCACCCACAGTCTTTGGTTTCCTGACAAGATAGGTCATCACCCTGGAATTTCCCAGTTGATGCTAAGTATAAAGGCAGCGTGGTGCGTCGGTGCTTGTCAAACTAACTCGTTCCATGGTTATGGGCGTCTGATGACTTGTCAGTGATTTCAGATGTTTTATATTCTCTAGCAGAGGCACCTTTTTGGATTAGATTGGATGCTTGTTTGCATACAGTCGCGGCATTGCCAGTGTGCGGGGAATGGCGTTGCCTACTACAAAATCACATTAACAGGTTAAGGGTCCGGTAAATTTTTTATGTTCTTTTTTAATTTCACGAGTTATCTTTGCTGATCGATACAGATGTCAAATGGCAAGTTTCTTTTTACCCTATTGGGTATGTGAAATCGCTTCAAATGATGAGTTATTATAAGACTCGATACTGCTCGGGACTTACCCAAATCCATAATCTGCAAATTTGGATTATATTTTCTGCCTGTCCAGTGAGTATTGCACGGGAACTATTCTGGTTTCCCTAATTGATTCTAAGCTTGTCAATATTACTGTCACCCGTATGTATTAATGAATCAATGCTTATCAAGGGTTTATATCTGTCCCTTCTCATGGCGATGAGACGTTTTCGTTAAATAAAACTCTCCCTTGGGGTAGCTGGCTGAATTGCGCTCAGACGATAGTGGACAGCATATCGCCAACTAATAATGTAGCAGTATATGCTCTGCCTTAAAAAAAGAAGTGGAAAGTCGTTCGGCATGACAGCCTTGACCGAGCGCATCTCTGACTAACCAATTAATTATTATGATCACTCATGAGATGCTCTAAGTTCAAACGTAAGTTATTTTTCTGGAAGTGGCCAAACAGAGAGGGATGAGCAAAAACATCTTACTGTCTGTCCACCTATGACGACAATATCGGAGGATAACTCA
The DNA here is from genome assembly GCA_017591395.1 of Schistocephalus solidus. Taxonomy (NCBI): domain Eukaryota; kingdom Metazoa; phylum Platyhelminthes; class Cestoda; order Diphyllobothriidea; family Diphyllobothriidae; genus Schistocephalus; species Schistocephalus solidus. The sequence continues at coordinate 95,765 of WEDG01002113.1, read as the reverse complement.
AGTTATCAAATACGGACGACTGAGGTGAATTGGGCACGTTCTCCGTTGTCCGCCTCAGCAGCTTAGTTATACTGCTCTTGATCCTGTGCCCTTGCCCACCTGCAGGTGTTGAGGAGATGGTTAACTTCGGATCTGGTTCGACACGGTTCATCTAGACATGGAAGCTGTCTCAATTCTGAGTGTTATCACGTTGTGGACAGTCTTTAGAGTAACATATAATGTATCCAAACAATCAGGGTTGTCTTTTTGAGTGACTTGAGGTATGTCCGCAGTGTCGTTGCATGAAGCGCGAATTGGTTCACTCAACACGTGTTCGATGTACTCCTCATGAGGGAGCGTTTTTAGGCAGCGGAGTCAACTACTCCCAGTTTTCAAAGACTTGTAAAAACTCTCCGACTAACACCAGCACAGTTTTACTGCATCTTTCTGACAATCACATGACGCGAAATACTTCAACCAAGGAGTTGTCTTTTCCTAGCCAAATAATACTTTGCCTTTCGCAGCATTGTTAGGTAAGCCTACTGGTAGCGTTACCTCATCTATCGGTGACACTGCGTTAAGCAGACAAAAATATTATAGTGCTAGCGGCGATTTCGTCAACATAGTTGATGTCAGTCAGTTAACTCCTCGACATGAAACTCGCAGGGGGCTTCTAAGAATTCCGTCAATACCGCAGTTAAACAACATGATCCAAAGATTCGACCCTGTCGAAAACCAGACCAAATTTTGTTCGATTCAGCTGTCTTTTGGAATGTATTCTTGCCGATTATCAGGTTTAAATATGCTCCTGTCGCATACCGTTCAGCTTAATTATTTTCTACTGGAACGTTTACTGGACAGCATGAACGAAGCAGACAGAATTCGAGAATTTTGACATGTAACTATCTGGTCGGGGCATCCACGTACAACTTGGAATCTGGCTTAGACGAATGAAGTGGTTTGGGCACGTCCTCCGTCGCCCGCCTCATCAGCTCAGTTCTACTGCTTCTGATCGGGCGCCGTCTCCCATTTGGAGGCGTCGAAGAGTAGGTCAACTAAAAACCTGCCTCGACACGGTTCGGTGAGACATGAAGGCGGTGCTAGGACCTTGGGTATTCGGTCTCCGTCGCTGGAGAAAAGAATGGGTTGCGCTATCCAGTTCTGCTGCCTCGAATCGTCACGCATGGAGATGTGCAATGCGTTTCATCGTCTTGGCCGGCTATATCAGGCATGATCGCAACCTTAAATAATACAAGTAAGTAATCTGGCTTAGTTGAATCTCTTCTTTAAATCACGCACACTGAAAGTGCCTGGCACATGCCTCTGTCACGTTAGTTTATGCGCTTATTAATATCTTTGTTTTTGAAGGCATTCCAAAAGGCAACCTGCTACGTTGGCTTGTGATGACCACAAAATAAGCAACCTGATGAGAGTCGACTATGAACGGGTTAAGTTCTACATGGACCATTTGACAAAATCTCACTTGATAGTTCACCACGACCAACTGCATCGGATATTGTATCGTCGTGGTGTGATGAATCTACATCATGAAGCCGACTGAACCAGTTTCAACGACTTTCGAACAGGTGCAAGTAATCAGAATGGCCAACTCTAGATCCTCGATAACGATCTAATCTCCGTAGCTTGTTCGGTCATTTCGTAAAGGGAACGTGCCAGTGTCTAAAAGCAAGTTTTATAAACCTTAACGGGCGTCTTGCTGCCTTGTCCTGGTATCGCATTGATTATTTATTCCGCAGAGGGGTTACACGAGGTTGCGTAGTCTCGGTAAGGATGAAATTTATCAAAAGACAGAAATAGGATAATTATTTGGTCATCAACTTCGAGAAAGCAGTCGAAATGCTGAAAAGTAACGTTCGCTTATGACCGGGTTACAGCAGTGTATTTCCCATTGACATCGCGAACCGTTGCTCAGTGTCGAAGACCGACCACTAACCTTGGCAGACCATTTGCTACAGTTCTCTAGTCTCAGTAAGGTCTGTGCCGTTGAGGCTGTGACATCGGTCCAATCATCCTTACTGCCATCGCCAGCTGTTGACGGAGAGAATCATCCTGTTGGATCTAGCTTGTTCTGCCATAGCAGATAACTGTATGTTTCTTGCCTTGTTGTGGTAACTAAGACACCGCTAGGCGAATCGAGACGCTCGCAAATTTTTTTCATGGGCAAGTGATTTCAATGAGGGCCCATTGCTCTCGCCTGCTTAAACTGATTATGTGGAAGAAACTCGAAGTTTTGCGTCGATGTGTCTGCCCTCGTATTTTTTCGACAGCATCTGGGGGTGAGGCATTATAGGTGTAGAGAATCGGCACAGCCGGCCTCACCGCGCACAGATTTCCTATAACCCAATGATCCTCACTGAGATGTCAGATGAGTCGCTGTTAGAGGCAAGTGCTGTTGAAAATCAACACGATTTTGTAGACGAAGTCCCATATTTTACCATTGCCACAACGGTACTGAAGGCAAAAGTGTTCCATTAGGTTGTCTTCAGCAGCGTTGCGTAATCACCAGCAAAGCTGGGCAGATGGTGAATAGAAGTTCATCAAACAGTGTGGTTATAGACTATATGGTTTCACCTTTGAGAAGAAGGTGACAACCGTTTCCATTTCTCGATGTTCTGCTGTGCATAAAATCGGATGTACGCGTCCTTAGCAACGTTTATTGAAGAACAAGGCAAACTGGTTGCTAAAGGAACCTTCGTAATTCTGTCGGATTCACTTTTCCGGCTATGAGACCCGACATGGCAAGCTGGCCGTGTAAATTTGATCAATCGAAAGTAAAACACTGGTCCGACTGCGGCGTCTTAGAGATTTGGCAAGCCAAGTTGCACTCGGCTCTACCGTGTGCATGTCACGCAAATAAGCCTCCACATGTAGTTCATTTGTTAACTAATCGAGTATGAACACGCTTTCTCTTCATGCAAATCTGCGTCCTTTCATCTACTCGTCCCTTTACATCTGGTTATGCAAATGGAACTACAAGGCGACTTACCGAAAACCTATTTGGACGCTGCTTGGCTTGGTTAGGGACACGACAGAGGTTGATTTAAATGTTGTTCTGGCTCATGTGCGAAACCATTGGGTATGTCACTTGAACGCTAGACCAAAGCACGCGACGAAGGCAAAATGGAGCATGCCATTTACATCTTGCAAAAGGCCTTCGACAGCGTTCCTCATCAACGTCTCCTACATAAACTGCATGGCGTAGGAGTTCGTGGAAACTGGCTTGCGTTGATCCAGAACTTTGCCTGGACGGTCCCAAAGAGCGCAAGTCAGACGCCAGCAGTCCTCAGAAATCACCGTGGTGAGTGGCGTCCCACAGGGATCAGTTTTAGGCCCCACATTATTCCTTGTTTTCATCAATGACTGTGTCAGAGACCTTGAATGTGATGTCCTCCTGTTCGATGATGACATAAAACTATGGAAAAATGTTGACAATGCGGCAGACGAAGACCATCCGCGGCTGCATTTGAACAGTCTTGAGGACTGGTCAAAGTGCTGGCTTATGCCGTTCGATGTTAGTTAGTGCAATTTTCTTCAAATTGGCCGCTGTGGAGCCTCCAACCCGAGAATTTAATTTCTAATTTCTAAATGCAACCAGTTGACAGTCAGAAGGACTTGGGTGTGTGGATTACAGCGTCACTCAAACCAACACGGAACTGCACGAATGTGACCATGTCAGACATGTGTGTATTGCAACTCACCAGGCGCGCCTTTATGCGATTTGACAAAGACAATTTCTCAAAAATATTTGGAAGCTTCGTGCGGCCACACCTAGAATATGCCATACAGGCATGGAGACTTTGATCTGTCAAGGATTGCACCGTCTTAGAGTATGTCCAGAAGCGGGCGACAAAAATGACGAAATGCCTGCAAACGCTAACGTATGAAAACAGACTATCAACCCTCAAACTATTTCCTCTTTACTACAGGCAACTACGAGGGGATCTCATACTAAAATATCGCATTATAATTGGCCTGGACTGTTGCTTTATTCCCAATGATTTTTCACTCTGCTTAACACGCCCACCTTGCGAGGTCACTCTTTAAACCTACGCGTAGGTAAAGCAAAGATTGATGAAAGCAAGTAATTCTTCAATAACAGAGTGGTTGCAGCGTGGAACACTCTGCCCTCAGATGTTGTCCTCTCTACCACCGTGAATTCCTTTAAGCGCAAACTCGAAGCTTATCAACCCCATTATAGTTAAATTGCATGTAATTATACTACTCACAATAAGCGAGTAGACCCTTTTAAGTGTATTTTGTAGACGAGCTGACAACCGCTTATTTTTCCCATGTTATTATGGAAACAATAGCTTTTCAATGTTCCGGTAATAAAAGTGAACTGAACCCAGTTTAACTGCGATCATGCCAGATCTAGCAGGCAGCAGTGATGTCATGGATTGTACCTCTCCACGTATGACTTTTCACTGGACAGTTGGACCCATTCTTTTCGCCAGCCGAAGGTCCGAGAACCATTTTCATCTCCTGACGAACTATGTCTTGCAAGATTTTAGTTGAATCCCTCTTTGACGCCTTCAAGCAGTGCCAGATCTGGGGCAGAGGCGCTGAGCTCGCGAGCTTGACAACGAAGAGCTTGACTGAATCACCTCGATCGTCCTTCTTGAATGGCCTGTCACATCAGCACATATTCGAAGCATCCGTAGCAGCTGAGGTAGTAAGTGTCCTTTGAGCGAAACACCTAAAAGAGGCCTCTATTGGGTACATATTTACTGTCTCTGACCGTAGTGTCCGCTGGCATGGTTAGAGCTTGTGCCGACGTGTTAAGTCCTGCCTGGGGAGACGCAATAACCGAAGATACGTCATATATTTGGTATTTTTGGGTCAATCTTGACTGTGGGGATTCTCATTATGTCAGTAGTGATTTGAGTTTCAGAATTGGCTTTCTATCCTCAAACATGCTGCTTGCATGTGGTTCAGCTGTGTTCAAGAAGCATTCAGCTGATCATGACTAGGCTCTATTTCGGGTCATGTAATCAAGACTTTCTCGCCCAAAAAGAACGGGCATGCCACCTGGGAAGTTCTCCTACCAACTATATGTCGGCTTTCTTGATTCTCACACCAGCAGTCTGCTTGCACAAGACTTGCGGTTCTTGCCGTTCGATAACCTCACGAAACATGAATTTATCACTAAAAACTCAATGGCTGTTTCTGACTTCCAACAGGAAAGATTTTGAAGCTCCCACATTCCTTAGTGAACCCACAAATAAATAATAAATTAAGCAGAAAATTGTAAATGAAGCAATTATTAGAAATCAGGAAGTTAAAACCAGCATGCGTTTGCGAAAGACTCGAGTGCAGCCCACTCGCCGAGATGTGAGGTTCCAGCCGAAAGCCATGACTTTTCCGTGTTTGAATTAAATTAAAGATGTGATATAATTAACATGTGTAGTCAATGCGCTCATTCCCCGCACCAGCTATGACAATGGCTGGGACCTGTAGGAATTTAGTGAGGTAGACAGCTCCACTCATTTTTCTTACTATAACCATTCTAACGCGCATGAAGCGATCACGCTGCGTTAAAAACCGTGACATGTCAACTGACGGGATAACTCGGACCTCGGGGTCAGCCCAGTGCGCGTTTGTGTGGATTGGTCAACTGGTGGAGTGACAGTCCGGCTGCAAGTACTCTGGCATTCCCACGCAGTGGGATCCGAGTCGGTGTGATGACACGCCTAGGGGCGGCTCCAGTCACGCCATCAGCTTACACACTCCCGCTTCCAGTCTTCTTGACTTGGTCATGACACCAGACCCAAGTGAGGAGGAGAGTGTGCGGTAGGTGCGGCGAAAGTTACCGTCCGTGTGCCACTGTTTTGGGCGGCATACGGAAAACCTAACCGAAATCGACGGTCGAGCTGTCATGAACGTTAGCGAATGCGTACATTCGCTTTTTAAAACATAAATTTTATAGATGTAGAAGCATTATTTTTTTGCGTGGTCATCTTAAGAGAGACAGAGCAGCATTTTTGGTAACAGTTTGCTTCTTTCTCCCAAAAACAACCCATATCGTCCGTTCACCCTACTGACAGGATGTAAGCGCTGCAGTAGCCTGCTAATGGACGGTTAAAAGTATCCTTCACCAAACTTTGTTCTACCCAAGGTCATGTCACTCGGCTTATATCCCTAGCCGCTGTGCGGCTACTGGCGGGGCTCGAGAGTGAGCCTCAAGGGACAATGGGACGAGGGCGTCCTGTAACCGATCCGTGAGCTCCCACCTATCGTATGGGCAGAATGACAATTTCAACAAAAACGAGGGAGGTGTTAGTCAGAAGTCCAACGCTCTAACACACTCAATAAGTATTTCATGTGAAAAATGAGACAAAATCACTGGAAAAAGGGCTTTTTTACCTGACGTTTTGGATTCTCAGAGACAGAGTCGGATAAGGGTATTGGATCGCCCAGGTTTTGCAGCATTTATAGGATGAAGTTACTAGGCCACTATATGCCTATCAACATTGGCAGTTCCCGCGTACATCACAGGCAGTTAGAGATGGTGTGATCGTTGGCTGACCTGCCAGTTGTTGCAGTATGCAGCTGTCATGCTGCTGCTGTAATTCAATGTGCTATTCAAGGATATCGGTTCCCACGCTCATCGCACGTGGTTGCATGTGGTGCGATAATGGCCTGCAGTCGGGATGCTGACGGCTGGATTTCATCATTCATATGAGCTCTTGGGCAATTTTTCTCACCGATATTGGCACCAGGAACAGTGGTGATTCGTACGTTCTCTGCGTGGCTAAATACCTTGCCCAGGCAAATTCTCAGCACTGAATATGGAGCAGGCAGGTCGTTGCGTTTGTTGATCGATTGAGGACCGGAAAACCATGACTCAAGTGGTTCGCGACTCACGCGTTTTTCACCTCTAGCGAGAATTTTGGCTTCATAAAACTTGAATGAGCCGCGACTTGGAGCTGGCGTCATTCATTCTCACTGCTGCTGCGTGGTCGGTCATTCGCCTTAGGAGTAGTCTTCCAGTTTCTCCAACATCGTTGCTTTGTCTACAAATACATCACACCCGATAAACCAGTAAGAATCCAAGACGTCAGGATAATAAAGCAATTGTTCCATTGATCGTGTCTCCGCGACTACTTCCTGGAACTCGCCTCTTCACTTCTTTAATGCTCATTCCTGATAGGCCTACTGCTTTCTGTTCTCATTGGGCCTCATCCCCTGCGTAAGTGGTGTCTGGCAGCCTCGTATGTCTCTGGTCGGTCGGTGCTGCAGTTGATTTAGTTGGCATCTAATTTTCAGGCTTTGATGATTTCTCTCGCCAGTTTACATTCGTCTCGGCCGAGCACTTGGGCTCCGTCAAAATCAGACCGATGATTGTTTTCTAGACTGGGCATGGCAAAGTGCGATCGTACATCCTTTCGCTTTACGGCTAAAGCATGCTCGTGCATGCGCATTCTCAGTCATGCTGCAGTAGTTGGCCGGGCAGTCTAGACATTTGACGCGGTAAATAACGCCTGAAGAGTCCGCGGTTGGTAATCGACCCTTTGGTGGCATTAGTAAGCGGTGGATATTGGCCTCCCACCGGTGCCCAATTCCCACGTTTAGCGGTCTTAGCGCGCGCTCAGTGGATTCCTAGTCATTCCTCACGTAGAGAAACACAAGGAAGATTTCAGGTTTTTGTTTTTGCTCACCATCTGCCTTCGTGTAGGATGCCGACTTCTGAACGAGCTTCTGCAAAAAAAGGCCTATTTAAGGAGCATTTATTTTTTTCAATGATTTTGACTGTTTTCATAAACTTTAACATGCAAAAATATTCTTTTTTATATTTGTTTGGCAGCAAAGTGCGACTTTAAATTTAAAACTTGGGGAAAAGGTTACTGTCGGTTTTAAAACAGTTTCCAATTATTATATTTTTAAGACCGTGAAATGCTCATTCATAATGCATTGTATCCGTCAATTTAATAATGCTGCTTATAAATTATACAACATGATCCACATCTATTGCAAAGTATTATGAGAAATTTGTCAACTCTTTCTCATAGCGTAGAGAAATGCGTGATTTTTATTGCACAGAATGTATACAGCATGTTCTTTAGAAATCTTGAATGCAAGTGTAACGGCCGGTAGGGTTCAAAATTATTCGAAAATTTAGAGACTTTGTTAAAACCGAAAGTTAACCTCTTTTAAAGTATAACATTTAAAGAAGACGTAATTTTCTACCAAGTTATCACAATAAAATAGGTTTTTTGTACATGTTTTCTAAAAAAATATATTTGAATATAAAGGGACAGTGAAAATCAGTAAAAAAATACAGGAAATTTAAGTAGTCATTTTTTACAAATTATGCATTTGCAGGCGGTCAGAAAAAAGCTCGTTTAAAAGCTGGCATCGTGCTTTGCAAAAATTTCCATGTTTAAATTGAAAATTTGTTGGCAAACACATGTTTGCAGTAAGTCATCATCAGGCCGATAACAATACATGGGGAATGGAATCATGAGCTATGTACAGTGTTTATATGTGTCTCGAGTGTGTGTGTGGGATGTAGGGGTACTAGTTAGGGATAGCACCACACAGATAGCATTTGGTCGCTCCATTTGTCTCATACAGGTGGTGAATGCTCCTGTGGCCGCCTCTAACTGGTACCCAACTCTCACCTATGGCTCCTAGAAGTTGGGTTCTTCTCAACGGCCACACTCCGGGCAACCGTCATGACCGGCGGGCTAAACCAGGTGATGGTCTCCGGTGTTGTGTGTACCTCCACATCTGGTATGTCTGACTCCCGAACTTTCCGCCTTCCTCCTCTTAAACAGTCCTACGGTGGAGGCGACAGCAACTCCGTAGGCGGCCCAGACTAACTCGGGTCGTTCTCCCACTAAAACAATACCGTGACGCATAGTGGAGATCGGCAGCCATCTGGGATGTCCGAGCAGCCCTATTTAGGGACAGCACTGCTTGATTCCTCGCGGAGGGAGAGGCTAGAAAAGGTGCCCTAAACAAATGCTGGGTCTCACGTATTCTACAGCCGGCCGCGGCTCGCAGATCCAAAAATACGCGGTCGTACAACTCAAACAAACAACAATACCCCCATCCCCCTCGCCATATCCTGCAGGTTGCTCTGGTGAGTCCACTCACACTAGGAGCCTGGAATGTTCGTTCTCTTTTAGAGAATCCTAGGAGATACCGGCCGGAACGGAGGATGGCGCTAGTCGCACGGGAACTGGCGCGCTACAAGGTGGACATTGCTGGTCTCAGCGAGACCCGATTCTCTGAGCAGGGTCCAGCTAGAGGAGGTGGGTGCCGGCTTGACCTTCTGGAGCGACCGGCCACAGGCAGTGGCGCGACGCTGGTGTTGCCTTTGCCATCCGGAACGACATCGTGGGACGTCTGCCCTGTCTGCCGCAGAGTATCAATGATCGCCTGATGAGCCTCCGGCTGCCTCTTCGGGGAGACAAGTTCGCTAACATTATCAGCGCCTACGCTCCCCCAATGACGAGCTCTAATGCGGCGAAGGACAAATTTTACGAGGACCTGCACACCCTGCTGGTGACGGGGCCGAATTTCGACAAGTTAATTGTCCTTGGCGACTTCAACGCCCAGGTCGGGACGGACCACGCTGCTTGGCAGGGAGTGCAGGTTCCCACGGACTCGGTATCTGTAACGATAACGGCCTCCTTCTTCTGCAAACGTGTGCGGAACACCGTCTCCTGCTAACAAACACCTTATTCCGCCTTCCGAAGTGGGAGAAGGCCACGTGGATGCACCCTCCAGTTGCCTGCTCACTGTTTTGATTTCAGCAACCAAATAACCATCAAACTGGAGGACCTGCATGCTCCAGATGATAATGCTACCGTGGAGACACGATCGTGTCAACTGGATTGCCTACTCGAACCAAGCCAGTAAGCTGAATCACTTCCATCTCAGCTGCCTCCACAGAATACTGAAGTTGAGATAGCAAGACAGGATCCCAGACATGGAAGTCCTGGCGTGGAACGGAATCCTCAGCATCCACACCATGCTGAGGCAAGTAAAACTGCGATGAAGAATGGACGACGAGCAACTACCCAAACGACTTTTCTACGGAGAAGTCGCTACGGGCGCTCGCTGACAGGGAGGTCAAAAACGAAGCTACAAGGACACTGAATAAATCTCTGAAGCAACGGCAAATCAACCCGGCGACCTGGGAGGACCTCGCCCAGGATAGACTGGCGTGGAGAAGATCCGTGAAGACTGGTGCAGCAATCTATGAGGCCAACCGGATCGCCGCCGCCAAGGCCAAAATAGCGGCACGAAAGTCACCAGCAACCCGGACCAACACCGTCGATGCCCAGGCCCTTCCAAAATGCCCGCGCTGTCAACGCATCTTCCGCGCGCGAATCGGCCTGGCTAGACACCTTCGGACGCAATGCGTGAACAGTCCGAAAATTCCAACTTCCAATTCAAATTCTGCCAACCCTCCTTCGGACTCCCCCACCTTCCCTCCTGGCATCATTTCCATTACTCCCACCATCATGGAGACCAGATCCCAATACTCATCGCCTGGTACACCCACCAGCGCAACAACCACCGCCGTCACCACCACCACCATCACCACTAGAGATGGGGCCTCTCTCCCAAAATGTCCTCAATGCGACCGCACTATCACCTCACGAATCGGCCTGGTCGGTTACTTGCGAATTCATCGTACAGAGACTGGTGAACCAGTGCCTGGAGAACCGACCCACAACAGAGATCGAAACCTCCACTGCCCTAACTGCACTTGCGCATTCACTCATCGCATGGGCCTATTCGGTCACATGCACATCCATGACAGCGGAATTCACCGCAATGCCGACAACACCGATACCCCAAGCACACCCTCCGCTCCTGCTATTCTCACCGCCACTGCCACCCCCACTACCTCGAATGACATGCCCCCAGCCTCTTACGATTTCTCCTGCCCACAATGCGCCCGTAACTTCAACTCACGCATCGGCCTGGTCGGTCACCTGTGAATCCATTGCATGGAGGCTGCTGAACCAACACCTGGGGCTTCAATACACAGTCGACTTTCCTGCCTCCACTGCTCCCACACATTTACACACCGCATGGGCCTATTAGGACACATGCGCCTCCACGACCACCTGCAGTAAACCACTGGAGGCTAAGCCATATCAGTGCACACAACTCACACCAATACATAGACAACACCCTCAACATCATCATCATGTACCTGAGAATATCATGGTTTCCGAGAAATCATGGCTCGGAAGGTTGCCAATCTGATGCTTACACTAATTCACGCCATCGGCCCAGTGTATGTGCTGTGTGTGTTGAGTGGCTGACCAGTGGACTTGGAGTCAGATGGCGATGGCTCCTCCATATCCCCTGATTTAGTGAATCCTGGTGTGTGCGTTATGGGGGCCAGGTCATGCTTGCGCGCGAAAACGGGTACGCCGACCCGTCAGCCAACGCGCCCACTCCCACATCAGACAATTGACTGGCTCGGATGGTGGTCTGATTGTGGGGGTGGAGGAGAGAGTGAGGTCAACAGGTCAGCGCATTTTCCTCACTATAAACAATCGGACGCGCTTGAAACTATCACGGTGCGTTAAAAGCCGTGGCTTGGAAGGCTGCCAACTGACGGGATAACTCGGATCGCGTGGTCAGCCCAATGCGTGTTTTGTGTGGAGTGGCTGACGGGCGGACTGAGAGTCAGGCTGCAATGGCTCCTTCTTCATGTGGCCTTTATGGCACTCCCACTCCTTGGGATCCGAGTCAGGTGTGGTGGTACACCCAGGGGCGGCTCCGGCCGCGCCAGCAACCTGCGTTCTCTTCCGCCTCCGGTCTTCTGGACTCTGGCATGACACCGGGCGCAGGAGGGGGGAGGATGAGGTTGTGCGGTAGCTGTAGTGCAAAGCTACTGTCACTTAAAACTAATTCACGCTCAAGTCACCGTCCCTGCACCACCCTTCCGTGGAGCATACGGTGGACCTCGTCAAAATCGATGGTCGAACTGTCGTGTAGGCGGATCGCGATCATTGCGCACAGTCATCGAGAGTGGAGTTCCACAAGGTTCAGTGCTCGGACCGATCCTTCTTCTCGTGTTCATTAATGATTTTGTACAGGAATTGGACTGTGATTTTGCTATATTTGCGTAAGTCACTGTGCCTGTCCCACCATAGTATGGTTGACATCGTCAGACTACGACTGGCGAACTTTCTTGTTTATGAAGCTACGTTGATATCCATTTTAGAGGATTAGGGACCATAAATTTTTCCGTTCTCGCAGCTTCTCGGTGCCTATGCTGCAGTGTGTCTGTCTGAGTGTAAAACGGCAGGTAAGTTATTCTTCTCCCCCAGAGATCGCTTGATCTTTTCCTTCCATATATTTTTAGCTCAGTTTTATTAAGAGAAAGGTAAGCAATGCCTTTGAACTCCCTATTGGTTTCAATGACATTGCAACTTAAAAAATGCAGACAAATAATGTAATTTGGACAAATGGTTATCTTCCCGTAACTGTACAGGCTATCAAACGAAACAATTATATAATAATGCTACACAAAATAGGGATAAATATGTTCAATAATACTTACATTTTTGTGTCAGGATAGCTTGAGGGAAGTGTGTTAGTTTCTGATGTCATGGTGGTACATATGGTTGTACTGGTCGAACTTCCTCTTTAGTGTGTTAACGGATGGGGACATTATGATATCCGCAGGCAGAGCATTCAAGGCCTTAATCACTCTGTTGGAGAAGAAGAAACTTCTTGCGTCCAGTCTTGTGCCAGTCACACGTAGTTTGAGAGGATGTCCTCTCGAAGTAGTGGTAGTGGTCAGCTCAAAGAAGTCGCCGGATGCAAGGCAACAATCCTGACCCCACAACATGCATGTCCTTCTCTTGTCCGTGTTCAAAAGGTGACGTACTGACAAATAAGTTTGTCTGTTGCCCATTGTAGTAGTTTGTAGTTGAATTTATCTGGCATTCCATGCACAGTCCATGTTTTCCAGTCAATACCAGGAGCGTTAAGATCGCCAACAAAGAGGACGTCTTTCTTCTCGCTGGCTTTATAGAGTTCCGTTATGAGGATGACATCCTGATCGGAAGTCTGAATAGGCGAATGGTACACATCCGATATCATCATTGGTCTAGGATACTTTGCAGATATAGTAATGCTTAATAGTTCCACATCACGTAATGGAAGATGTATGTCAGCCATAACGGTCAGCTTGCGAGGGACAAAAACATTGACTCCTCTTCAACGACTTGATCTTTCTCTCCTGAAGTGCTGATATCCTCTAAGTGATATTTCGGAATCAGTAATGTACGCAATAAGCCACGTTTCAGTGAAAGCCATACTGTCTGGTTTAATTTCATCCACAACGTTTCTAAGACCATACAGCTTGTTAAACAAACTTTGTACCTTTGCAGAGAGGAATATCAATGATAGATTCGTCGGGGAGTCCCAGCCTTCATTTTTACAGGTTTTGGCCACAGGAAAGACACATTGATCTGGTATATTCGACCGTCTTTGATTTTCAGCCGTTCCTCCCCTCTGCCAATTCTCTCCCTCAATTCCATCCTTAGTTCCCTCATTTACAACCTTTCCCTCGGCTCGTATTCTGGCTGAAAAAACACTTGCATGTGCGATCCCCGTAAGGTCATTTTTCCTTCTAACAGAAGCGCTGCCTGGGTTTGGTTTTCTAAAATATTTTTAGACTCCTTGGGGATGTTCTCAATTTGCGGCTGGGGCCTGCTTTGCCTAGTCGGAAAGCTTTTTTCCCTGTAAAAATTTCCCCATTCTTCAGGACTGCACTGACATATTCATGAAGAAGATCTAGATCGTGTGTCATTCGTTCCTTAGGAATGCAGGACATGGATTCTGGGACATCCCGTATTACGATATTTTGCTTACGATTAATGGGCAAGGTCCTACTTTTCCCGCTTATGCTAGGGTGGGAGTTCACAGAGGTGGCGTTACTCGTGTATGCTGGCACTTCAACATAAGAGTGATTTTTGTCCGACGCTGGGGTTCTGGGACTTAAACTTTTTGTGTGACATAGCACATTTGTCTTCAGAAACTCGTTCTTCATTTTCTGAGATCCCTGCCGGTTGCCCTCTTTCTTTACTGTATACTGTTTAACGGCTACACTGAGCTCCGTAAATGTAGCGTCATCTTCCTTATTGGATGTGATGACAACGGAAGCTGTGCATGCGTGTGTGCGTTTGTCTCCCTTATGTTCCATCGTTACGGACTGCTTCAGTTCGGGTTAAATGCGAGGAAGTTTCTTCAACTTCTCTATCTCCATCTTCAGCCCTTGCCTATCCTTTTCAATCTCCGAAAATGTTTGAAGAATTTTAAAGCATGTCGCACACGCTTTGTTCTCGTAATTGACATCCAAAAAACTTATTTAACTCTTTGACCGTTTAATGGGAGGTGTATTTAAGGAAACATGCCCAGAAATGAGGTCATTTGTATTATGATTAGTGTTTATTCCATCATTTAACTTTAAGTCAGCGTGTTCGTCATGTGTCGATAGCTCAGTGGTATTACCGCCATATCCCACACACTGGTGCCCTGGTGGTACCGCGTATATTGCGCGATTCCCGAAGGGTATGTTTTCGACTTCCATGATAGATCGAAAAAACGATAAATGGTGTTAAAAATATGGGACGAAGGTTTTAGTGGGAGTGACTTCATTAATAAAATATCGAAATGCGTCAGCCCTCTGTAGACTGAAAGAGCTCATGGAAATGCTGGGACGTTTCCGTTGTTGTCCTGCAGTAGTCTTATGAGGATGAAAAGTATTTCGAATAGAATCCAAGGCTTAATTAATAAAGTCCGCAGGAGTGGCTAGTAGACTGAAATCTCGAAAGGAGTAAATTCCTCAGAGGTCGAAAATTTTAAACTGAATTCGAAGGGTGCACGTAATGGAGGAATTGGCCGTCCATCCTGTAGGCAATGCGGATCACGGGAAAATCGTCACGATAGGCCGTTTGGCACTGCCAATGCCTCTGAGACGGTTCCGTTGTCTGTGGCGCGCGCTATCATGCCATCGTGGAGTGGAATATATGGAACAGTCGAATTGTTTCATGATTGCTCACAGCAATGCGTAATTTAGCGTGTCAAACGCTTTCCTTGATCCCTGAAGGCAGAGTAAAGGTTTATCGCCAAATCCTGACACTTATTCTGCAGCTCACGTGCGGCGAACACGAAAAATGGCGTTAGCCGCATTGGCTTTCGGGAAGTAGTCCTTTTCCCAGCTGACTGTTGAGGCAATTGAGGATAAAGTGGGGGGCAGATTTTTCCGGCGATGTTGAGCAGCGAAATTCCTCTGTTATTTTCACAGAATTGGCGGTTCCTCTTTTTATTGTAGGAATGGACGATTGTGGAATCTTTGAAAACCTGGAGCGATTCTCCTTCGCGCCACATCTCCTACAAGAAAGCTTTGAGCTTATTCATCCTTTGGGGAACGTTATGCTTGTAAATCTTAGCAGAGTTTGTGTGTGATTTGGTAGCTTTCCCGTTGGAGAGTTACCGCACGAAACTAAGGGTTTTGTTCAAAGAGGAAGAGAGACTGAGGTTAGCGTTGGTCTCCACTTAGGGCACGTGTTTGAGGGCGGCGCCAGACGTAACAGGGCGCATATGCGGGACCACTTGTCCAATTGACGAAGATTGTCTTGGAAATTGTCTTCATCGTGGATGACTTTTCAGAATTTTACATCGTCCGCAATCATAGCAAAATTCACAGTCAAAATCCTGTACATGATCATTTATTAACAAGAGAAAATAGGATTGGTCCAAGCACTGAACCTTTTGGGACTCCACTTTCGATGACTCTGCGCCTTGATCGCTCTCCGCCTACACAGACCACTTGGGAACGACCAACGAGCAAAATGCTTGATCCACGTAAGTATTTTGCCTCAAATACCACACATTCTCAACTTGTATAGGGAGACGCTGGTGCGGCACACAATCAAAGGCCTTCTGTAAATTAATGTAATCCACATGCCCAGTGTCTTTTGCTTCGAGTGCTTTTGTCCAGTTTTGCATAGTATAAATGAAGTTCTTAACATACGATCTTCCCTAAGAAAGTCGTATTGTGTATTAGAAAAGAGGTAATGGGTTTCCAAATAAATCATTAATTCATTTTTGACAACCTTCTCCTGAATACTTGGTGCTTTCATAGTCACATAACAGGGTGGAATGAAAACAGTTTTTCTGGTGAAAAACGAATGAAAGAACTGCGAATAACGTTCAGCTTTGTTTTTAATTTCTGATATCTCCAAACCGTCATCGTTTCTCATAATAGGAATCAGGTTCCTGTTACGTATGCTTTTTCTTAAATAGCTGTAGAGCAATTTGGCATTGTGAAGTGTTCGCGGAAGCAAATCCCTCTCACTATCCCGTCATCTTTTAAAGATCAACCTTTTAACCTTGTTTCTTTGAATTATGTATGCTCCCAAGGCTACATTTTCAGTTTATTGGCAAAATTTCTTCCAAAGCCTTCTTTTCCAGTTAATATCTCTTTTTAGATATCTTGTTAGCCACTGTGGTCGGTTAGATCTCGTACGTTTTGATGATGGACAGTTGCATTATATTAGATTCAAAAACCACTCCTTTAAATAAATTCTAGCCACCAGTGACGTTCACGGAGAAGAGAAGATCACACTCTAATCGTGATGCCTCAGCTCTAATCTTGCAAAAATCTCCTCATCATAGATTTGGCCTGGCTTCATTTATTGCAGATGGTACATAAGTTAAACCATACTTCCATGAAAGTACTGTATGATCACTTCGACCAAGTGGGGATAGGCTCTATACCTCGTCTATACTGTCAGGATCTTTAGTGAAGAAGATATCTAAACAACTAGCCTGTTGTCCTCCACGCGCTCTCGTTGGAACAAATACATGTTGGGTGAAAAGAGCTTCAAGTGTTGTCTTGAGCATATGGTGATCGAAGGCATACTTTGAGCACTGCGTCTAAAAAACGATCCATCGAATGCTGGGTGCATTGAGATCGACGCCAGGTTGACTACCGATCTCTTTTATGTTCTCCAGCAAACAAGTATCAGCTTTTGGTTATGTCCCTGTGGGTTAGAAGACTCGAAGCTGGTCTCTGCTTCCGGTTTCGCGTTAATTCTAGCCCAAATATCCCACGAATTAACGCTCTTACTCCGGTAAATCGACCCTATGCCACTCGTAATTCCTCCATGATCATTTCACCACCCCTTAGCTCCACAACCAACCGGTCTCAGTTTTTTGCCTCCAAATATGCTTTCATATGGAATAATCTACCACTGCAAATTAGGTTGTCGTCTACATTAGCTATTTTCAAAACCAAATTACGCAAACATTTAACTTCGAAAGATATAAAGTCCCTATTGTCTGTTTCTTTCCCAAACTCGCAACTTTTGGATTTTTGAAAAGGGGTCCTCCTGGTATTTGAGGCAGCTCCCTTGATATTATATGGGTCTCTAATTATATTTTCCATCATCCTCTGCAGAGTCAATCTTTGCATTCACTTTTTCTTCCCCTCCTTTCAAACTAGCCCTGCCAACTCTTGACAACCTTGATACATTCCTCCGAATTTGCAACCCTGACGATAGTCTCCAGGACCTGTTGATGATCGAGGTGGGTTCTGATGGTTTCGCCTCTTTGGTGATGGGCTATACAGTCAGCAAGGTCGCATCTCGATGATGATCTCGTGACCTCTACTGTCCCCTCTTCGTTTCGACCATGTTGTCTACGATGAGTTCGTCCTCTCTCACCTCCACTGGGGTTTATAAACAGTAGCTCTGACTGCTATATTACCTCTCACCCAACAAGGAGCGCCCCGAACCCTCATACGCAGTCAGCAACATCACAATACTATCCCATTGCATTTAGCTATTAATTTTTTAGTGAAGCAGTTCTATTTCTCCTATTTTTTTTAAAATTGGCGGCTCGCCGAACTCCGCCTCCGATTCAACCCTAGGAGTTTTTTTAACTGCTTATTTTCGAGTTCACCGTATATGCCAACGATTGTTGACTTTTTGTTTTTAAAAATGGCAAAATCTTTTTGAATCGGATATGTTTACCATACTACTCATTTCTGCTGTTCATGTGGATGCTCACATAGTGCAGCAATTATCCACTTTGTATTTATTTAAACCATGGTACTAAGTTTGTAATGATGGGGCCCTCTGGGCCTTAAATATACAATTTATTTATTTATGTTTTCCGATTCTATCTTGCCACGCGCTGCTTTTGGGCTCTTAAGAACTGCTGGGATGGTGGACAGAAGTTTAAATTTTTGGGATTTTAGGAATATATATTTGGTTAGCGCTGGCAAGGCACTGTCTAAACAAACATTAGTAACGAAATAAAATTATGACAATGTTTGCAGATAAAATTTACAAATGATTTAACAATGTAGGCAGAAATTATCCTGTTTGGTCAACAGTTACCGATGTGTTGAAATTAATTTTGAACTAGAAAGTAGGCAGTGAAAAATTCTACCTTAAAAATGGGGTCGAAGTTCAATAGGTCTCCATTTTCGAATAGAGAGTAGGTGAAAAAAACTGCTTAGGAAAATAAGGTTAGGTGGTAGAGTAGGCAAATACTGAAATGGAATTTCAGAATGAGATAATGAAACGTTGATATGGTCCGTTCTTGATCACTATGGGGCATGAAACCAAATCTCCGAAAAGGCGTCAGTGAACTTGAGACCTCAGCACCTTAGGATCCAGAATTGAATTCTGATGATGGAAAGTATACAACGAAACGGCAGCATTTAAAACTGTGCCACCGAATGTGTTCGTTCGAATGACTTCATCGTTTGGATGGCTGGCGATAGAAGGAGAAATCCTAGTTTATGGGGGACTCGAGGTAGCGAAAAAATAGTTTCAAAGAGGTTCACTTAACTTGCCAGAATAACACGGAGGATTATAGACACAGGCAATCACCGCTTTTATATTGCCCATGAGGATAACTAAAACAAAGCATATATTTCCGAGAAAAGGACGAAATGCTCAACTGAAAAGATAAATGTACAAAGGATAACTTAATAAATAGAAGGCAAACCACCACCACGTTTTTCAGCGCGGTCTTGTCGGTACAAATTGAAATTATCTATAGCAAGCGTCGAGTCAGAAATAAGAGAGTGAGCCCAGGATTCAGTGATGCACAGCACATCTGGATCAAGCTCAAATGCTACTGTTCTAAGCTCTTTTCATCTTATTTACTACTGACATCTTATTGAGTGAATCTTAACTGAGCGTATATCTGAGCTGCAGGTTACGCTCATCAGTATTTATAAAAAGGAATATTTGGTGGCGGAGAAAAAAACTGGAGAGAAGAGACAAAAGGTGGGAAACAAAATTGATCTGGTCTACATTTTGTCGAAATGTTACTGTTAAAAGAACTGAGATTATTTTTCAACGGCATATTTGGATGAAAACCATAGAAGCGAATGCTATATTGTGGTGTGGGAAAGATAAGGGGTGGCAAAGAAATGAAATTTTGAGGGAGGTTAGCATAAATTGACGGAAAAGTGCATTTGATAAGGAATAAATGATTTCGAAAAACTGTTAACATAATTAGAAGACTTAATTATTTGGGGATTCCGGATACTTTTTTGGGGTTTGGGAAACATGCTAATGTTAGCTTTCGCATCTGTTGTAGATGCTGAGGTGTTAGCGAGTTTCATATCGGTAATGACATTACTGATTTTGACGCCCGGCTTAGCAAATGACTCAGATTTACTGGGGGTTTTCTGAGGTTTACTAGATTTGACAGTTATAGCAGGTGAGGTTTGCTTGGGAGGGGAAAGAAGTGGCATTGACACGATTTCACTCGAACCAAGAACGAAGTTAACGGGTTACGATTCAAGTGAAAAGGAAATTCTTGTTGATCCGGAGCGACATGCGTTTGCATCAGCTAGAGGGCCAACCTAGGCTTCTCGTTTGCTAATGAGGGTGAAACCCGACATTTCATTGGGGTTTTATCTCTACAGATAAACAGCTTGTTTTTCTTTAACTATTGAGCTGAGTGCTCATGCTTCGAGAAAATAATGTCCACTTCAATCACCTAAAAATGTTTGACCAGAATTGGCAGGTTTTTGATACGAGAGGACAACCTTTTATCTTCTGCGACTATAAAGTTTAAGCCACATGAGCATGGGAAAGGAAATGCAACGTCCAGGGGAATTTTACTCTTAGGCACGTTTTTTAAAAGAAAATTAAAACTTCGCTTATGTCGGTCATATGACTCAGTACTAGCCATGTTTATAAACGACTCAAGTTTCTCACATTGTTGATAAGTAAGTGAAGAAAACTTTCGTCAAAAATGGTACCAAGGATCATGAACAGAGAACCGTATTGAATCTGAAGTAGGGGCTGTCTTTGGCCGAGGAATTATTAAAGTTGTATTGCTATTACTGTTATGAAGTTTGGCATTTACCATGTTGCAATCCATAAATTCAGAAGCTTCTAAGACTGTATTATCTTGAATAACTTGCGTTTCGCGCTTCGCTTTTTGCTCTTATGCAATTAATCTCTTTCTGTCCGTCAATATTCTGCTTCAGAAGTTTCATTTTATCCCCAATCTTGTCTTCCAATTTTTCGAGTTTGATCAATATATGGGTACAGCTAACGCAAGGTTCATCTTCGTTAGCAACACTATTTATAATAAGTACGGTTTTGGCTACTTTTGACGACCGTGGGTTGCAGGCATTAAGAGCATGAGCACAAATCCTGAAAGTTAAGGTAATATCACCAGTCTTTCCTTCTAAAGAAGTGCCGCTGACTTGCATGATGGTATTGTCAAAATTTTGACTGTCTATCAATATTTAACTTTGATGAGTATTTCAAACACTTGAGTATAAATAAATAAATATAAATTGTATATTTAAGACCCAGAGGACCCCATCATTACATACTAAGTATCGCGGCATAAATAAATACACAGTGAATAATTGCTGTACTATGTGAACAGCCACATAGACAGCAGAAATGAGTAGTATGGTAGTCATATTCGATTCAGAACGATTTGCCCTTTCAAAACCATAGTCAACAATATTTGAAATATAAGGTGAACAAGAAAATAAGAAGTAAAAACACTCCTATGGTTAAATCGGGGGCGGAGTTTGGCAAGCCACCAATTTAAAAAAACTAGGAGAAAAAACTGCTTTTCTTATAAATTAATAGCTAGATTTAATGGGATTTGTACGATGTAATGGGATAGTCCTGTGATGTTGCTCACAACGTATGAGGGTTAGGAACGCTCCTTGTCGGGTGAGAGATAATATAACAGTCAGAGCTACAGTTTATAACCACCATGGAGGTGAGAGAGGATGAACTCATTGTGGACAGACAGGGTCAAAATGAAGAGGGGAATAAAAAGAGGTCACGAGATCATCATCGAGATGCGACTTTGCTAACTGCATAGTCCACTACCAAAGAGGCGAAAACATCAGAACCCCCCAAAATTATAAACACATCCTGGAGAACATCGTCAGGGTTGCATAATCGGAGGAAAGTATTAAAGCTGTCAAGAGTTGGTGATGCTAGTTGAAAAGGAGGGGACGAAAAAGTAAAATACGAAAATAGACTCTGCGGAGGATAATGGAAACATTTTTAGAAACCAATATAATGTCAAAGGAATTGCCTCAAATACCAGGCTGCTAGTATACACGGACTCACCTCAGCAGTCCTGAGGGTATTCCGGAGGATCTTGGAGGATAAGGACAAGGGTTTGCGTTTTCCGACCACGTGTCTGCGAGGCACAGGTTGCTACAGAAGTCGTGGGATTAATGCGTGATCACTTGTATTCACTGGGCTAACTAATTGAGACGTGTTTGAAAAATAAATCGTGTTCAACAAGTTCTCAAATTTTGGCGGAGAAGTATTTGCAAATCAGTTGATTTCTGGAAAATTAAAATCTCCTACGATTATTTTGACATCAAACGGAGCATCTGTAACTTTTTCAAAGAGTTCACAGAGCTGACTTTCATTGCCAGAATAACAATGAGGATCAAAGATACAGTCAATTGTGTTTTTTTCTTGTGCGGCAGGACGACTGAAACGAAATAAAGTATTTCCAGAAAACGCAGAAACGCTAAGATCGTAAGGGGAATGTGCAAGAGAGGACCTAACGTAAAGAAGACAACCACTGCCAAGTTCTTCAACGCGGTCTTGTTGATATGGACTAAAATTATCCAAAGCGAGCGTCAAGTCTGAAATGCGTGAAGTCTGTGATGCACATAATATCTGGGTCAAACTCAAAAGCTACAGTTCTTAGCTCAGTCATCTTTTGCATGACTGACCTCTCGTTGAGTGAAACTATACTGAGCGTATTTGTGGAACGCGGAATACGCTCATTAGTGTGTATAAAAATGCAAGACTTGTTGGTGGAGAACTAAACTCTAGAGAGGAAGGGTGCGGGTGGAAAGTAAAATTGCTGCGGTTTACAATTAGCTAAGTTTTTACTGTTTACTAAATTAGGATTATTATAGAGGAAAATATTTGGGTGGTATCCATAAAGAGGAAGGCTATTTCCTGCGTTTGCGAAAATAGGAGAAGGCCTTAAAATAGGCCTTTGAGCAATATTGGAATAATATGGGCGTATAATAAGATTTGAAAATGGAACAAATTGTTTTGGAAAACTGTTACCATAAGGGGTAAAGTTAATAAATTGGGGAGCCTGAGAAGTTTGTTTGGTTGGGATAATTGCTAAGGAAATTTTGGGTATGTGTGGTAGATGCTGGAGGGTTAGGAGGTTTCCCAACTGTAATGAAGTTTTTCTTTTTGGAACTTAAATTGGGTGCATACTTAGACTTGCCCAGGTTATTGATAAGTTTAGTAGATTGAACAGCTGAGACCGGAGTGAATGGCGCGGAATGGGAAAGAGGCGGACTGGGCGCAGTTTTTTGGACTAAGTCAACAGTAGGAATACAAGGAAAACTCCTTTGAAACGGAGAAGCAGTCAGTTTTGGCACTTTAGATTGAGTCCCTGACATAAAAGGCAGGCTTACGAAATGGTTGATAGCTAATGAGTTTGAAATTCCTATTCGCGAGGAAGAAGGCGTTAATGGATTTGTTGAAAGAAAAGTGGGAGGTGAAGTTAAGGGGGTTTTGAACCAGGCACCAGAGGAGATTGCTATAGCGTCTCGTTATGGTTTGCATAGCCATGACCAGACTTATGGATAAAAGATTGAAAGACCGAAGACCTATGCGAGAGGGGAGACACATTCCTTCGCTCCATCGGTGTAAGATCCCGACAAAGGAAACATTTTGCAAATTCTAGATAACGAGAAATGTGACCTCGTTTTGCGAAGATGGAGTCCACCTCGATTTGGGAATAAGGGGTGACTAATATAGGTGGATTTTTGCTACGTGAGGAAAAGCGTTTGGCTTCCGCTATTTTGTAGTTGAAGCCGCACGATTACAGGAAGTCTACGGCAACGTCAAAAGGTCATCCGTCTCGGGAAAAATTATTTTATAAAGAAAATTATAATTTCTTTTCTGTCGGTCTAATGTTTCACTGGCAACCAAATGTACGAAAGAGTCCAGATGCTGACATTCCTGAGAGGAAATCGCAGAGATATCACCATAAAATAAGTTCCCCAGTATAGAGAGAACTGATCCAAACTTTAGCATAAAATAATTACAATTTTGTAAATTGGACAGATCAAGCTGCTTAGCTTAAACACCTGGTTGCATATGCATATCACTACTGTGACTACTAGATGCAACCAAGCAACGCTTCGGTTCAACGGCTGAGAGCTTGCGACGAGCTGAGATGTTTTTTCTCATTTTTTGCTAGGAGGAGGCGTTGATTTGTGCAAACTTAGGAAAAATCAAGCAAATTATTTTCTGCGACAAATTTTTTTTCCAAAATTTTAACTATTGACCTTTATATGTGCTTGAGAAAACTTTTTTAGCATAACAGATCCACCTGACTAATAATAAGGCTATATCGAGTGAAAAAGTTGACTTTAAAGGTTCCCGCCTATAGGAGAGGACGAGCAAAGTTTTATCCTCAAACCAGGTAGTAATTCAAGCTCGGGATTAGGAAATCCTGACAAATTTAGAAATTTCACTTAGCTTTCAAAAACGAGTTGCGCTCCTTGACCTAAAGGATATGGGGTCACACGATAGTTCGGACCGTCGTAGTCCGACGATGTCCACCGTATGCTCCATGGAAGGGTGGTGCCGGGACGGTGACTTGCGCGTGAATTAGTTTTAAGTGATAGTAGCCTTGCGCTGCAGCTACCGCACTCTCTCCTCCTTCCCCACCTGAGCCCGGTGTCAAGACAGAGTCAAGAAGACCGGAGGCGGGAGAGGACGTAGGTGGCTGGCGCGGCTAGGTCCCCTAAATCCTAGCCGCCCCTAGGCGTGCCACCACACCTCCATGTTCGGCATTTGTTATGGGAGCGCAACCCGAATAACGCCTGCCGTGCCCTAATGTGGCCCCCGTGTTGGTCCAACGCATCTACAACGTGGCCCGTTTAGGGGGCACACACAACACTGGTGACCCTCATAATATTCAGCTTAATGATTAAAGCGGTTACCCGGGGTGTGGCTGACAGGCAGTGCCTAACGGTGAGGAGCCAAAAGTGATAGTTGTGTGCTAGTTAGGTGCCGGCTACGAACAGCCACCACCAATTTTATGCAACCTGCAACATTTAGTGGGGAAATTCTGTAGCTAGGCACCCCTAACACCTCAAGAACTGAAGAGTACACTCACCATTTCTTTCCGAAAATATACCTAACTCACTGACAGCTATTAACGCTGGGTTCAGTAGTGGGATGACCGATCGCTAGTTGAATTAACGAAGTTCTTGAGGGATCCAGAGCAGCGTACAGGAGAGAAAAATCAGGCATTGAGTTTTAACACATAGGAAATATAAGTAGAAAAGTAATCAAACAAGTCGAGCTTCAGTTTCGCATTAATCAACTAAAGCTGCATGTAACCGACATTTATTTACTCAGAAAGAACAACACTTGATCATTCAAGGAGTTCCTGAGGCCCCTTGTAAAAACCTAAGCGGGAGGAGTCAAAATAATATCCAGATTTTCAAAATCCAAGGAATGACCGTGCGAATTCGGTACAATATGCCAAAACTAAAGACCCTTATTTTTTGGCGTTAAAACGACCGTGACAAGAAAGCAACAGCCAAATTTCATTTTCACTTGAATGTACGGAGAATGGAACAGTAATCCAAGGGTGCTCCCAAATTGCTGAAAAAGAGTCAAAAGTACTGATAAATATAACTAAGGTTGGTGGACAACCATGCGGTGCAATTGACATCCAGCCCACTCAAACCGCTGTAGGCTCGAAGGTCTGCCTGCGGAATGGTTTTGTCTGAGAAGTTATGGGAAAAACTTGTTAAGCATAATTGCGAACCAAAAGTTGGAAAAGATAAAGGAAAAGCAGGAAAGAACCAGTGGCATACGCAAGTTCAAACACACTTGAGCAAATAAAGCTGGCCGTAGCCCACTTCAAGCGTTCACTGACAATTTTATCGTAACCCTGATTTAGCGATAAGTTACAGCAGTTCGAAATTATATTGGATGAAGCTCAACTTGCCAACCTATGTGATAAGGCTTCCGTCATTTTTTTCGGTAAACGCTATAGCAATCTGGAATAAGGTACCCAGAAGTATCAAAATTCAGCAAACCTATCCTTTGTTTACAAGAGCTGTCACTAGTTTTCTACATTTAGCAAACCTTCCACAAATTTTGGGTGCTGACTCGATGGAAGCTCTCTTCCGTTCTGATGGCATTCGCGGATTTTGAATCCTGTGCCCGACTTCATGCTGAGAGCGATATTACTGGCTCTGCAGTCCACAATCGGCCATCCATAGTAAATTGGGGAAAAGGTAGCAGGTGATGAATAGGAATTTATAACTTTTCACAGAACTGGTACGCTGATATTAAATGATCCGCTCATGAACTTTATGGAAAACTGACGTCAGGTCTGCTCACCTAGCATTGGTCCCACGCATGCAGCTTGCACATTTGCAAAGTATAGTATCTTATGTATTTCAAATAAAGCCGTCACTGAATTTTTAATTCTTGAGAAGCTGATTGATAATGCTGTAAAAATAAAAAACTAAACGCATACTATTCGTTAGGATCTGTTGATGATTTCATTATTTTATTTCAATTTTTCCCATGTCCATTCAGTTCAGTCTTATAAAGGGAAATATAGGCAAAGCCTTTGAGCTCCCTATTGATGTCAATGGCACTGCAAATTAAAAAAGGGTGACACATAATGGACGTTGGACAAAGGGTTAACTCCCCATCACACTACAGGGTATCGGAAAAACAATTATAAAAAATATTACTCAAAAATAGGGAGTAGTATGTTATATGACGCGAAAATTGTGGATGCGGATATGTTTCAGGAAATATGTTAGTTTCGGATGTCGTGGTGGCTGTACTGGTCAAACTTCCGCTTAAAAGTGTCAACGGATGGGGACAGAATTATGTCCGCATGCAGAGCATTCCAGGCCTTAATCACTCTGTTGGAGAAGAAGAACCTTCTTGTGTGGAGTCTTGCACCAGTCACGCATAGTTTAATAGGACATCCTCGCAAAGTAGTGGTAGTGGCCAGCTCACAGAAGTCACCAGATGCAAGGCAACAATCCTGACCCCGCAGCATGCGAAAGGCTTGTATTAGGTCGCCGCGTAGCTGTCTATAGTCCAGAGGAAACAGATCAAGATTGGATAATCGTGTCTCGTAATTCAGGCAGCTTTGACCTTGAACAAGCTTGTTTACACGTCTTTGGACCTTCTCAAGGGTGTTGTGGTCTTTGACAGACCACGGTCTCCAGGCTTGTATGGCAAATTCCAATTGTGGTTGCAAGAACATCCCGAAGACCTTATTAAAGCACTCTTTGTCGAACTTTGCAAACGCTCGCTTAATTAGATACAAGCTTGACATGGCAGGTTTTGCTACTTTTGAGCAATGGAACGATGGCTTCAGTGTGGGCGTAATCCATACTCCTAGATCTTTCTGAGCCTCATCCTCTGGTAGCAGTGTGTCGTCCAGATAGTAATTTCTCTGATGCCCGGAGCTGGTTCTGCCGAATCGCAGAATATTGCACTTGGTAGCATTGCATGGGAGGAGCCAGTTGTGCGACCATTCCTCGAGTCGATGCAAGTTCGTCTGTAAATTTTCTTCATCAGCTGCGTTGTGGATAACCTTCCAAAGCTTAAATCGTCAGCAAACATGGTAGTGTCAGACCCCAAGCCAGTTACGCAGTCATCAATGTATATAAGGAAGAGGACAGGGCCAAGGATTGAGCCCTGAGGAACCCCACTCTCAACCGCCACCTCCGCAATTGTTGATCGCCAAGACGGACAATCTGAGATTGCCCAATCAAGAAGTTTTCGATCCACTTCAAAAGCTTGCCCCTTACCCAAATACGGTTGAGTTTTTATAGGAGCCGTTGGTGACGCACGCTATCAAAGGCCTTCTTGAAGTCTATGTAGACTGCGTGCAATACATTTCCTTCCTCGACCGTTCGGGTCCATCGTTCCAGACAGTAGAGCAAATTAGTTAAACAGGACCTTCCTCTGCGGAATCCGTGCTGCGCGTCAGTTCACGTTTGATGATTCACTCCATAATCTTGCAACATATGGAGGTGAGACTTACCGGCCTGTAATTATTTGCGGAAGCCCGGCTGCCACTTTTATGCATCGGGGAAATCTACGCGGTCTTCCAATCGGGTGGCAATCTGCCTGCAGCGAGGGAGGCTTGGAAGAGTAGACACAAAGGTTCTGCCAACTCTACGGCCAATTCCTTCAACAACTTTGCCGGAATTACATCAGGACATAGCGAATTTGTTTCGTCCAACTTCAGTAGTTCCTGCAGAACAATAGGTTCTGTTATGACCACTGAGTCAATTGTCGGGATCTCTTCCGCACTATAAATATCAGCGGTTTAGATTGGTTCTCTCGTAAAAACCGACTGAAAGAACTCAGATAGATGCTCAGCCTTTTCCTCGTCCTTTGCAAAGTTCTGACGCCTTCATCTGTTTTTAACAAAGGGCCTTTATTTCGAGTGCACTGCCTAATGTAGGTGTAGAAGAGCTTCGGGTTTTCTGCTGCACGGTTTATAAAGTTAGTCTCAAAACTTTGGCAGGCTTTATAAACCCGGCCTTTTAACCTGTTCCTCTGCGTCTTGTACTTCTTCAGCGATTCCACGGTCTTTTCCTTTAGATAAGTTTGCCACAGCTTTCGCTTGCGATTTACTTCACTCTTCAGTGTGGTCGTTAGCCACTGGGGCCTATTGGTGATCTTTTTTCGAATTAGGGCAGATGTTGATGATAAGTCCCTGTAATACGGCCTGAAATTGCAACCAATCCTCGAGAATACACTCGGTGAATGTTTCATTCCAATCTAAATGGTGCACATAAATTTTTATTTGGGCAAAGTCTGCACGCCAAAGGTTGCGTTTGACTGTGATTTTTCGATCGGGGACAGAGAAGAGTGAATATTCCCATTGAAGGACTACGCGATCATTTTTGCCCAGTGGGGATAGACATTTCACAATATCTACGCTGTCAGGCGCCTTTGTCAATACAAGGTCCAAAAAAAGGTTGTTTCCCCTCGCGTATTTCGGTCGGAAACAGGACGTGTTGAGTTAAGAATCGTTTGTGTATAGCTTCTAGGAGGCGGCCATTGAAGTTTAATTCCGAGCCTGGTGTCGAGCTCAGATTCCAATCGATATTCGGTGCGTTAAAGTCGCCCATAATCATAACTTCGGATCGACTTGAAAACGATTCTAAATCATATATCAGTCTTCTATCTGACTGCGGATCGTTTCTCGGTGGTCGGTAGACCGTAAGGATCTCAAGTGCTTGGGACCCCGGCGTTCTGATGGTGAGCCAGATGGCTGCAGTTTTGCACGCGAGCTTTTCCTTTTTTCTGACACGAGCAGGCCATATCTGACATAATTCAGCACACCCCCCATGACATCCTGCTCTATACTTTCTGAATAACTGAAAACCGGGGATGTCAACTTCACGATCGTCCACCTTTGCGGTCAGCCACGTTTCAGTTATGGAGATGATATCTGGTGAAGTTTGAAACACGTATATATTAAGCTCATCTAATTTAGGGAGTCGGCTTTGTCATTGGTATATAAAATTTTTAGTTAATTTGTTTGTTTTAAGCCGGCTATTTCGCTGCTTTCTTCATTTGAGGCAGCTTGACCGACATTCGCACAGAATGTGTCCCTATTCAAGAGGCTTACCATATTTCCGCAATAGAACTGGATTTTGTGTAGATTGTTGCATTGGATAAGTTGCCCGACCATGATACTTTTTTCAGAATGACGGGTGTTCTCCAAAGAAGGGGTTTCTGTACTCGAACAATCACTCTGTACTCTGTACTCCGTTTTCCATTTACAATCGCCAACTTTCAGCGATTAGCGTGATTACTTCTAACAAATTTCCCATTGATAATAAAACCTGTAATGGAGACCATATAGGTACAATTGAGTCTAATGCTGCCCAAAACGTTTTCAAACTAATGAATATATTGGGTTACAAATACAAGCAACAGCATTTCTGTTTATTTGTGTCATATATGAGCGCGGTGAAACTGAAATAACAATTCGGCTATTTTTGTCAGTGATATGCATCGTTTTTTTGCCATTGGGGGCTTGGAGATTTTAGCCCATTTAGCTTTTTATTGTTGCTTTCGTTTATTTTTGAATCTAGGGTTTTGCTGAGGAGTTCTCTGCCACCGTGACGCCAAAGTTGGTTTGCTTGGGGAACTATGTGAATCGCATCGAGGACATGAATTTGGACACGGTTTATTTTTTTAGAGACTACAAATTTCATCCAACTAAAGAGCACAGATTGTGGATCCTTCTTGCGTTGAAAAATAAGTGGATTGTGTCTATGCTATCAGGGTAAAAGCGCATCCTAGTGCACATATGGTACTTTCCTGTAGCCCAGCACAGTACTCCTGAAGCGAGAAGTTGCGATAAAAGGACACGTTGTCTCTATGCGATGCTATTAGGTCTGTTTAAATATTGCATTAAGGTTGCGGGTCTGAATCACGAATTTATATGAGCACACGAGTCCACCAAGTAGATATCACGGTAAATACACATCGACTCCCAAAAGTAATTTTTGGGAATGCGTCTGCACACAACGCCAAAGAACGAAGTCATTCTGCATACCGAGCCTGCCATCGATCGAGAAGCTTAACTTATTGCAACTTGCCATCCGCAAAATCCGGGGATTATATTGTTTCTGAGGCATCAACAGAACTTTTTTCAGTCTTATTTGTTTCGAAAACTTCGCCGCGCTAATAATTTTCGATCGAAGTCTGTGATAGTTTATGTACATTTAAACCACGTTTGCTGCTCTAGTCAGCGAATTAAATTGTGCGAAATTGTCTCCTTTTTCAGCCCAAACTGGTGTTTGAGTGTATAGGCGTACACAGTTAAAACCGCGCCTGAACACATAAGATTAGGTGATCGCACGACACGCCACCGACCCATTAAGTGCCTTACCTGAACGAGTTTTTTAACCCTTAAATCTCTCTCACTACGAATAGTCTGGAATTTAATATGAATATTAGACTGCTCCTTAGATTTGTAACGGACAAATGCTTTGCGCACACGGGTCTTTTAAAAAAACGACGAGTTCTTCCCTCTATTCCGATTTCCTTATGGGTAGCCTGCGTTCATAATCCTTTTCTGTAGTTTAAAATTTTGGGTTTCGTTCAATTTTGTCTGCTGCAGCCCTCTGCACTATTTTCTGATCCACGGTAATGTTTCTGATAAAATTTATTTTTTTTTCATACCTGCGTGTCCGATGTATCGTTTTATACCAATAACTTCCTCTAGTCCACCCATTTAAGTTTATATGTAGCCGGTCTGAACCGTTTGGTTTAGTGTGAAATGCATCTGATTTGTCCATCGCTCCTGTTCTGCTTTATAGAATTTTAATTGACGAAAAATTCCGATCCGAAAAGCTTTGTTCAGCCACCACAAGATGGCAAGTGACGAGGAGATGTTGGACGTTAAACTTTCCGCCGGACAAGACTCAGTACATGTCGTTGACTCCAGTTCAACATCATAACTCGACGGGTACGTGAAACTATATTCGTTTTGTCGTATTTTATTTCAAGCTACTGTTTTCTCCTTTTTCTGCCATTTAAGTAAACTAGC
This sequence comes from Schistocephalus solidus, assembly GCA_017591395.1. Classification (NCBI taxonomy): domain Eukaryota; kingdom Metazoa; phylum Platyhelminthes; class Cestoda; order Diphyllobothriidea; family Diphyllobothriidae; genus Schistocephalus; species Schistocephalus solidus. The sequence goes on along the minus strand of WEDG01002113.1, from coordinate 64,643 downwards.
AATGAAGTACACATTTTACAAAAGTGAATTTATAAACCCTAACAATCAAAATGGTAGAATCTTTTCAGTACACCTCAAAATCTTTCCTTCTTTTAATCACTGCGCTTTCGTTCCACCGATTCTCCTAATTGGAAAACAGAAAGAATTAAGTAGATCATAGGTTTGCGTCATTATAGTTCTGTTGAACACGCCTCCGGATATCTTAACCCCAGAGTCGACCTCAAGCTCTCTCCCCCTGCTATGAACCAGTTCACTGTCCGAGCCGGTGGAAAATCGAATGCCGGGATTAGTCGTAGAGTGAGCCTGCCTTTAAGCTTGCCACTACCCACATGGTGGCATTTGTTATGCGTGCACAACCCGGGTAACGCATGCCTTTTCCTGATCTGATATTCGCTTTTGTCAACCAAATCTACTGCGTGGCCCATTGTAGGGGTGCCATTTAGAAATAAAGTGACCCACACTTACCTGCAGTCTAGCATTCAATCACGGCTGGGGTCAGCATAGCCTCCCACCACTACCATGTCTATCATTACTGCCTTTTCTTTCTATCGGGATTCGAAGCATGCACCTTCAAGTAGTTAGGTTTTTAAGCCTTTAATTTTTCACAACACATTGCACCAGCGAATATCTGTTTCTCCCCAGCTAGAAGTAGCTGCTATCGTGATGAGCAAGGAGACCCTGCTAGCCCATCCATGATAACGGAGGAATAAACCATTAGGATCTACCCAGAAGGTCTGACAGTTCCCGAGACATGTCCTTGTGCGATTTAGATCCGGACATCGAGTGAAGAGGTGCAGCTTTCGACACGGCCCCAGTCGCCGCGGTTCTGTTGCTGTTGCATCAAACAGTCCTCAGTGTTAGGGTGAAAAACAAGATAGATGGCCGCTGCCGGTACTCGCTCCGACTGGACCACATAGTTAACTACACCGATACAGATAATATCTGTTGCAATTAGAAGCCTTGATAGCAAGTTCTTACTACCAATAAGCCATTATCGAATTTTCATTCGTAAAAATAGCATGCTTCTAGTGCAACTGGTACCAAAAGCACTCGTGAATGCTGTCTGTAAAAGTTGTTATTTTGTAATTTTCACCCGAGGCCAAACTGTAGATAACGTTCGCTTATTATTTTGGTACGTAGACTGCAGATACGTTCCACACACACGACTTACAACAAATAGAGCGGTAGTCACGTGATCCTTCTGACATAACAGGCGCTGTACAGCCATGTCTTCAATTTTTTTTTATAGACGATACGGATTCAGGAGGAAAAAAGGGTAAATATTATAGACTGACATTACTCAAACCCTAGTGATCGAAGGAAGCAGCACCACCCACCCTTTATAAACCTGACCTATTCCATATCTGGCTTAATTCTTTACTTGTTTGACCTTTCCGCGCTCGAGCCCTGTCTGTGGCGGTGTACATCTGACATTTAAAATTAATTTTTGATACTCCCTCTTTATCACAGATTTCATACAGTAGGTAACCAAGTTCGTTTCTGTTTTAACGAATGCCATGCAATGCTACTGGGTCCGTTTTTTGCCCCCGGAGATCGTAAAATAGAACACAAAGGAAGCAAAGGCACGAATAATCAGCGGTTTTGCGTCTGGCGCACTGACTCGCGCTCGGTTGCTCATGTATGCTTTATATTAGTCTTATCCGCATTTTTTGAGAGCACCGCCACTTATATTCATTTTCCTTGCGTGCAAAAGAACAGGAGCCTACGAGGTGTCATCCGCACGATCAACAGTCTTAAAAATCTCTAGATTGTCCCAACCTGTCCGCTTTCACCTATGGAAAGGATTTTCGCGTTGACTTTTTCCTCCCCTCTCCGTAGTTTTTATAACCACTGACGTCATAATCTTTCTTTCTCTCTCTTGCCTCTTATCTTCCCCATTTTATTCCCTAGACTCGAGTAAATCAAATCGTGACCACGTGTCTGTGTCACCTTCCGGTGTAGTTGAAACGTACGATGAATACGACACCATCGACTGGGTGAAGGATCTCTCAGCAGACAGCAATAGGAAGCGAATTCTACAGCAAAAGGCCGAGGTAAGTACCCGTTTTATCTACTGCTCTCTTTTTTTTCTCTCTATCTCTCCCCCCATTTAACTATACAAGGGTTTTCCCGTTTTCAAACGACCCAAGGAGAAAGCTGATTTTTCGTCGCTAACCGCATTTATCACTACCTCCACCGTCATGCACACAGTTATAATAGCCAGTTCACATGTTATGGAGTTAAACAGTATCACAATGTCACTAGCCAAACCGTTCATCATTTCGTTTTCCGGAAATTAAGTTGGTGAGGCAAGTACTCATCTTATGCAGGGACTGGTCTCACAAACCCACCCCTTGCTGGACAAGAAAGCCGTGCTTGGGGGCTGGGTGTGTTAGTATGGCCGCTAAATAAGACACCCTAAACATCGCCCCTCCCTCACTCCTGCCGACGTTCACTCATTGTGTCTCGGCTGTAACTTAGCTAAATAATTAACTAAATTCACCGAATTTATTACTGACTTTCGACAGTTCGCGCAATCGTCAGCTCCTGTACGTGTCCTATCTCATGAAATCTCATTTATTTCATGCGATAGGGCACGTTATGCGAAATCAACCCACACTGCGTCCCCCAAAGTTTTACAGGAGTAAATAAGCGACCGTTCTTAAAGAGAAGGCATATTTTGGTTTAAACATTTCTATTGCGTTGTTTAAAAATACAATTTTTTTAGAAAAAAGGCAAATTCCGAAAACGTGAAAATCGAATTAGCTTATTAACCTGAAGTTTTTAATGTTTGTCCTTGTAAAAAATATGAGTAAATAAAACACCACAAGTAAAATTACTTTTGAAAATAATCCTTTAGTGTATATTCCGTGACGGTAGTCTTCCAGATTAAGGGCAATGGAAAATATGGCCGTTACCAAACAACCTAAATTTCGAGTATGTATTCCAACACGGTTTCACGATAATTGCCGGTTTCTTCTTCCGTTTATACACTTTTTAAGATGCGTATGACTAAGGCAAACATATTTTCGCTTGATTTTTCCGGCAAGGACGTCACAGGGATAAAATATTTCATAAGCTGGCAAGCTAGAAGGCCGGTCAGTGACTAATAAATTTTAAATGGAATTGTTAGGTGAAATCGCAAACGTACCATTTTATGCACATTAAGAGTACTTTTATTTTGTTAAAGTTCTTCGTATGTATTTCGGGTGTTGGATTGCGATGAGTTTCAACTCCTCCTTGAAATGGTGGTAAATACTTTACATTTTCCTGTGTTTTCGCTCTCTTGCCCATAAATGTAGATTATCTTGTATGTGCTTATCAAAACCTTCAAAATAAGATACATATTTAAGACATTTACCGAAATATGGAGTTCTGAGACAGTCTTTTTAATGCAATTGGCCGTATGGGTCGCATTTGTAGACTTGAATGTCTGTGTGCTCAGCCTTTTCCAAGATCAAGTCAAGAAAACTTGGGGGTTAATTGACCGGTATTTTCGACTTTGCTGAAAATAATGGATACAATATCTGCTTAAAATGAAAGAAATCACCTTTTTTTCTATTGGTGCGTTTTTCGCTATACTTACTTACTGTTCGGTCCAGTTGTAAGATTGCGAATGCACAACCGACTGGTCGAATATACAGTAGGTGTCCTAACTCAAGAAATCCATCAGATTTGATTATTCACGGCCCGTTTCGCAGAATCAGTGCACACTGCGTCCACCAAAGTTTTACATCAATTAAGAACCGATCGTTAGGAAATATATGGCTTTTTGTGGTTTACAAATTAACATTACTTTGTCTAGAAATGCCATTTTTTTAAGAATAGGTACGGATTACGAAAATGTGAAAAATTGACCTAGTTGAGTAAATTGAAGTTATAAATGTATAGGAAGCCTTTCCATACAATTCAACGAGTGAATAAAGCAGAAAAAGCCAAATTACTTTTGAAAATAGTCTTTTTCAGAGTTTTACACATATATATTCCTCTAGATTAAGCGCAACGTAAAGTATGGCCGTCATCAAGCAGCTTAACAGGAAAGTGTGTATTCCAACCCCGTTTCACAAGACTTGGTAGTTTTTCTTCTGTTTGTACATTTTCTTAGATGCGTTTAACCAAGGCAAACAGATTTTCGCTTGATTGCGCCGATAGGGACGTCGCAGGAATATATTATTTCATAAGCTTACATGTTCACAGGTCGGTCGTTGACCAATATGTTAAATAGAATCGTCAGGTGCAATCTTAAACGTACCGTTTGGTGTGTATAAACACGACTATTCTATTGTTAAATTTCTCTATAAATATTTTGGGTTTTCTATTACGATGAGTGGCAGATAGTCTTTGAAAATGAGGTGAATTCTTGACAATTTTCAGTGTATTCAAGCAACTGCCCATAAATGTACATTCCGTTCGATGTGTTTGGTAAAACCCTCAAAATAACATATTTCTTAAAAGCATTTACCGAAGCAGTGACTTTTTGGGCATTCTTTCTAATGCAGACGGCCGTCAGGGTCATATTTATAGACTCACACAAACATAAAAACTCACTGTCATGAAAAATGAACGTCCACAACAAAAGCTGGGAAAATATATGCCTATACTTAGTTAAAAAATTTCCTATAATAAGTTACCTTTTTAAAAAGTGGTTTAGTAAGATGTTTTACTGTCGAATGCCTGCGTAATTAATGTTTTTTTCAAAGGGCAGTCAAGAAAAAACTTGGACCATGTGACCAAATTTTCGACTTGACTGAAAAGTATGGAATGAATTTCTTGTTAAAATTAAAGAACACTCTTTTCACTTTCTATTGGAGCATTTTTCGATATCTTGACTTACTTCTCTGTCTAGTTCTAAGCTTTTAAACACACAAGAGAGTGACCGAATATACACTCAGATTTTACGATAAAATGTGAATTTTCTGTCCCTTCCGTTTCAAGTTTCCTTATTAATTTATAGTCAACTACAGACCAAAATTGTATTTTCAGGCTTCGCGTGCGTCTTGACTGCGAAAAGTCGCGGTGTATCATCGCGTCTCGTATATATGCGCGTTTAAGGTCCTAACTATCGGTGTGGTAAAACAAAGTACATTCACAAAAGTTTACTACAGCGTTTTTTGGTACAAAACGTCATAACTTTTCAAAACTTGATTTTTTAAACTAAATATGTCATCATTTTATCGAAAACAATGTACGCTCTCAAACTTGCATTGACCTGATTTTCGTGAAAACAAAACAAAGTTTCCGTTCTTCGAAAGGATATATTCCAATTTTTTCCGTCTTATCTTAATGTTCATTCATAATACTGCGCATAAAAGCAAAATTTTTTGACCTTTAGCGTGTAATAACTTAGAAAAATTCCTTGATAGCAAGAAATTTAGTATTTTGCCCCATTTAGCCCCGTTTTTCCATTAATAAACTGATCTGAAGTGATCTCTTTATTATTAAACAGCTTTTTGTTCATCAATTTTATACAACAAACAGAACTAACACCTTAAAATGCCTGCCCTGCTTCAACCTCAAATTCTGATATTGAAATTTCATGATTTAGGTAATCTACTGTATACTAAGAGGTTGCGAAGAAATGTCAATCTTCTGCCCTTTCCGTTTCAATTTTCCGTATTTATTAGTAGTCAACTGCAGATAGATATTGTCTGGACAACTTTCGCGTACGGCGTGACAGAGAAAAATGACGGCATGTGGCGCCTTTTCGTATATATGCTTTTTCCAACCCCAGTTATCGGTGTGGTTAAACAAAATACGCTCATACAAGTTTCTTAATGGTTTTTTTGGCATAACAAGTCACAAAAAAAGTCACGAAAAACACAACTAACAACTTAAAATGTGTGTCATACTATAATCTTAAACTTCGAGGATGACATTTACTGAGTTAGGTAATCTACTGTAGATCCCACCTAAGGCCTCCTACGTACTACGCGGAGAAATTTCCACATTAGTTTTCTTCTCAAATTTCGCTCATTATGCCTTCTTTTGCCCTATCATATTACTTACCACCATTTTCCTCTCCCCCTACCAGTATTCGTGCATCGGCGGCCTTCAACTCCTCTGGGACTCCAGCTCGGGTTGGCTGTGCGTGGGTCTGATTGGCGCCCTGGTGGGCCTCCTGGCCGCAGTCATGGACATTGGCGTCAGTTGGCTTTCCGACCTGAAGGAGGGCATCTGCCTGGAACAACTGTGGTTCAATCGGGAACAGTGCTGCTGGTCCTACAACATGACTGTCACTTCTCCCCTTTTCCGCGCCCCCACGCCTGTTCAGCTGTCGCCCGGTGCCACCGGAAGTACCACCACCACCACCACCACCACCACAACAATAACAACCACTACTACTACCACAATGGCACCCTCTCTGATCACCATGGCAAACACTACGCTAGGAAACTTGACGTCTACCCTTGTGCATGCCACCACGGCTGCTCTCTCAACGGCAGCACCAGTGACCAAGGCGCCGGAGATCAGACCATCAGATATTATAGGTAGTGGTTCGATGACTGCCTATGGCTACTACTCCTGTGATCAGGTGAGTATGAATTGCCGCATCTGGTGAGGGGCATCTACCGGCCCCCCACCTGATATGTCAGATTTTTATTTGCTGTTTTAACCGGTTCTTTAGCGACCAGACAGTTACAACGTCCTTTGCCAACCTCTCACATCTTGTATCTCGTTGCTTTGACTGACAGTTGGGGTCATAATGACCAGAATTCATGTTTTTTTGGGGGATACTACAACGTAGGTGATGGGATTTAAAAATATACTGTAGAAATGACCTGGAAACCCGATCAAAAAGCGAGATTATAGCACCCTCGCCTTCACGAATAAGGAAGAAAGTGCTCTTCACAACTAGGCGTCGAAATGAAGAGGATTTTGCCGGGTGGAACGCCTAAGCCGCCGTTTTACTTAGCTGAGTCTTCCGCTTCGTGAGGCAGTAAATTAAGTCTTACCGCTTGTGAGTCGCCTGCAGCATCGGTCGAAAAAGAATTTGCGTCATTTGGTGGGCAGATTCGCGTTGACGAGAATTTGCGTCCGCATCCAGAAACCGCCGTTCGTCGTTCGGAAAGTAGCGTCAGTCGCTGGGAATAACAATTTAACGCCCTAAGCCTTCGGGTCTTTGTGCGCACCCAGCGTTGAGAATGTACAGAAGTCAGCGTGTTCGTTTACACAGTGCAGTACCAACCAAAACCGTCTTTTGTCACTCGCAGGGCTGCTTTGGTCTCCTGTGCAGTCACCAACTCGGTCCACTCAGGGTGGAGAGTCAGGCTGCATGGGATCCTCTCCCACATGGATGAAATCCAAGCCACCTCTGTCGTTCTGTTGAACCCTGATTAATTGTGCGTGAACCGTTTCGTTTGTGGCACGCGTAGACGGGCTGTTTATCCGCCAGTTCGCCCTATTCCACCTCCAGTCGTTTTGAATCTGTCCTACTACTGAGCCCAGGTGAGTGAGGTATGAGAGGAAGAGAGTGCGGTGGATGCTGCGTAAGTCGGCCGTCACCATAAATTTACCCGCTATATTGTGGGGCACACGGTGGACCTGGTCGTTCTCCACGGTCGAACTGATGATGAACAGTCGCCAATTACGATGCGATTCAGATTGCACAACGCTTGATAGGCTGGAATGAGTCCGATGTAAGATTTGCTTTCTACATCCCGTGTGCATTCGTGCCGGCAGCTCGTGCTATTACCGACCAGTCACCAAAATTAAAGATGAGGTTCTCTCCCTGCATTTGGGCGACTAAAATGAGCAAGCAATGTCATCGGTTCAGAAGGAAAAGGTACCATAGGCCAGTGATCTCACCAGAAACAAACGGAACATTCGAAATGACATGTGTTGCGTTACAACAGGGGCGTATTGGAGGGCCAATTAAGTATATTGCAATCACCAACAGTCAAGCTAAAGAACTTAATCCAATCACATAAGTATTGGCAACCCTGCTCAGTGGCAGAAGCCAGGCGGGATTGACTAGCCCATAATTTGAACCGTTGCGTTAACTGCTGCTTTGATAGACTCCAAAGACTGTCCGGATGCTCAGCCCTAATCGATTCTTATCCTCGGTGATCAAATCATCTTCAATTTCCAAGTCCCAAATAGTTTTCGGACTATTTATTGCGCCGTCAGTTTCTGCTCCTAGTCGTTAACCGAGCCTGCGCTCTGATTGGTGGCAGCAAAGGGCTAGTTGTAATAACCATTACCCACAAAGACGAGAGACTATAATGGTCGTTTCTAGCGTATTCGATATCATCAGCCAACTGTATTCAACCCCAGATTTTTTAGCCCCTGAGGTTCAGACCCGCAACCCGAGGGAGGGGGCTCAAAAGTGACGTCAAATTAGCAGCAGGACGAATATGTTGCTTTGTTTACTTTCCGAGAAAAGTATTGTGTGAACTTGGGCTTTTAGCCAGTGCCTGTGCCGTAAGTGCGATAAATAGTTACGTAGGATCAATATCCTTTAACGTGATTGTTGAGCCTTGTTGCTAGTTGCAACAGCAAATCTCACAAATACTTCTAGACTGATTACCCACTTAGCCTTTGACCTGACTGACTGCTAATGCCGTTGGTATTTACCGCGTGAATTTGGGATGGCTTTCATCACGATCGAATCCACCCGTTCCGTGCCAGGAGCCAACCGCGTCTCAACCGGCCGTCCCACGGTTTTCCTTTATTTTTGTGCTCTCTTTTGACCTTGTTTTACGTTTCGAGAGAAGCGGCCATTACTTTGTCACCGGCGGCAATCATCGGTCTCAAAGGGGTCAGTGTTGGATGTAGAGCAACAGTACTCTCGGAGTTTCTGGAATGGGCGGCGGCCACTGTGCTTCAACAGGTCTTCGTAAATCTTTGGGATGGCCTTTCAGGGAGTGGAGGCTGTCTCATTGGATTCGACGCCCGTGTACTTTGCTGGGTGGATCGTTCTCCAGCAATGGGACTCGAAAAACCTTCGTTTCGTACTCCTCTTTGGCATGCAATTCCTTAAGCGCACTGCTCTGGAGAAGGAAGGATAAAAATGGAATCTGGTTCACGCGAATCTTCAGGATAATCGAGATAGCATTGTGGACACATCGATAGCGTTCTAGAAAGCCTGCAAGTCATCGCCATGCGACCGCAAAGTATTTGGAATGACTAGCTACTGCCAGCTGCTCATCACGAAGGGCACCGTCTGCTTCGAGAACCGTTTGATTTTGGCAGAGCTGTTGGAGAAACCAGCTGATTTCGCGACCTCCTTAATGTGAGCGGCTGAGATTTACAGGGTTGTGCATTTTGACGCTAATAGGTTGATGTCAGCCTAGTGGGGATAGTCGATAAAACGAAGCTACCTAAGAGTAAACTGTATCGAGTCGAGTTCACTGCATTGTCCGTAGGGAGGCAGCATAAGGGACATACTCGAGGCCAGCCAGGTCAGACATTCTCGTGTCATAGCAAGTTAGCGTACAGACTCTGAAAAATATAGAACTCTTGAACTGGTGAGGGAGGGCGTTACACGAGGGTGATGTGCACCTCGTGTCGTGGAGCTGCAGTGGCATCACGACTGAAAGGTGTTTACCGACACGAATAGGGACACTGGAATGGCGAGTTCTGACTTAGTTGCCGTCAATGACCAGTGACACTGCTATACGGGCTGTACAGCCGCGATCCGAACCCCGATTCAGTTGATAATCGAGCCCTCTGTTTCTTTTGCGTGTCATGTTGTATTTCTCTGATTAGTGGTACTCCTGGGAGCGGCTTGTCACTGGCCACGATGGCGGCATGTCGCACGCTGGCGCCTTCGTCATCGGCCTCGCCTTCTACGTCGCAATTGCAATTACCTTTGCTGGTCTCTGCTCCGCTTTCGTGTTCTTTCTTGCACCTGTGGCAGCCGGTGAGTTTTTGATCCTTCACCATTGTTCATCCTTTTAATCTATCTCGCCATCAGCATCAGCATCTTCATCCTTTTCTTCTTCCTTCCAATCTTCCCTCCACTGTTTGCCTGTGTCTTTGCAGTTGTGTCATCGGGCACCAAACGGGCCGCGGTGTGGCCCGCGTAGACGTGGATTTAGTCACTTTAACTGCAACGCTTACGCCCACCGATTTCCAGCCTTTTTAAGTTTGTCATGCTACAGGAACATGGTGGATATGGGTAGAGGAAAAAAAGGCAGAATAAGGCAGCATCCATCACAATAATACCGTTTACGCACAAGCCACCGCTCTGCTCTCAGGACATTGATGATCCCCATCGATGACTATGAAGGGCCGGTTTTTCACTAGGGATGTGTGAAGTGCCAAGGAAAGCATAGTTATCTTGCTGAATTGGCATTCGCACAAAGTGCTGAATCGGTGCTTCTACTCGCACTGCAACGACACCCTTAACTCTCTTCTGTGATGTGCTGAACACACTAACCAACTAACCAGCTGCACCGTGGCACACGCAGACGAGTGGTGTGCCAGGCCAGCCACTGCACCGTCCATGCGCCCGCCACTGCTGTGAGGCCCACGGTGTACGTTGTCGGCAACGATGGCTGAACTGTCGATGGCAATTTGTTTTGAATAGAATGGATAGCTTGGTTGATTTATAGTGCTTATCTCGCAACACAGTCTTAGGATATTTCATTCACAACAAAATGTTATCTTTGGAAGGCGCTTATTTCCGCCCGCCTACAAACCCCACTCTCGGTAAAAAACGGACTATTTAAGTAGCATAAAATTAATTATTTTTCGATCTCTATAATTACAAACATATTTTGCAGCAATCCATTACATAAATTTTCTTTCGGGTGTCCATTTTGTCGCAACTTATGTCGTTAGATTTTTTACCTGAAGAAAGGGTTATTTTAAAGTTAATTTTTCAATTCTCGAGTAATTTTGAGCACGTTCTTCCGTTGCACTCGCATGCAAGGTCTACATACTACTGACTGCCTACTTTTAATGCAAGGAAAGTAATACATTTCTCAAATATATTACGAAGTTGTCATATAGGGCTCCTAAAATTTTAACAAAGGGAGCATTGCTCGACGCACAGATACGTTGCTATTTGAAAAAAAAATTTGTGGTCCATCAATCTCATATTTACAAATATTTTGAACCTGAAAGGTACACTTTCCTCGAGTAGAAAATTTAAAAAAGACTTATTTACTGCAAAGCCATTACGATGAGGGACATGGTATTCAGGCTTTCTATAACATTGACATGACATTAAAAGGACTTCAAAAATCAATGGAAAAAAATGTAGGTTAACTAAGTAGGTATTTTTACCGAGAGTGGGCGTTGTAGGTGGCCGGAACGAAACGCATTCAAAAAAGCCAGTATCCTGGCGCGACCGAAATATCGTTGCACGATGATTCGGGCGGCAGCCCATTTTTTCAACTCTCGAAAACACATTTTCCGTTAACAATTTATGAGATGCTACACTCTTTTCGCACACTGCGTCGAAATAACGTCATCGGACAGCCCTCCTTCACATATGGGATTCGCTGTTTCCTTTCTGTGGCTGTAGACTGCACATCAAAATGTGCGAACAGCATCAGAAGACGACCCGATGGTAGCTTATATGCTTTCCTCAGGCACAGACCATTTGCTGTTCTTTAAAATTATTTTGTCGCGGCTCTGTGTGCAAATAATTTCCAGGGTATGCCCTCTTAGCTCTGGAGAGAGCCTGCTGGCTCTGTAGACAACACAACCCAATTACAAGCATGTGGAGATTACGGGTGTGGTCGGTCAGACATGAATGTGTTTACCCTCCCCTTCCCTTCATGAACTATGGCGCGAAAGCATCTGTAATACGGGTATGGTGGTATTTTTAAAAATAGTAAAGTCGTATTTGCATCGCATACTCGTTTGTAATTCGTTTAAAAATGTAAAATACGTTTTTGTTGGGGTGAGGAGCCATATCCTTGCCCCAACGGTGCAGCCTGTGTAGTATTGGACTGGGCTACTAGTGTGACGTCTACCGCGTCGTATTACGCATTGAGCCACAAGAGCCTCCTGATATAAAATATAACAGTGTTGTTCGGGGCTATAGGATGCCCTCTGGTGTCAAGGCTTTCATAACCATTGCCGCTTCGCATGAAAATGCACAGACAGAGAGCGAGAACATTGAACTGGTGTAGAGTTGTCAGAAGGACGGCCTTCCAGCCTTTCGAGACACAGGGGGAAAGTATTGCTCACGTAGGGTGTTGATGTTTGTTGGCGTGGAACAGGCCTACCTGTATTGTCGCTTAAGGATCTTCGTGGTCGCATCACTACTTACGTGGCTTGTGCATGTTCCAAAATTTTTCTACCATGCCTCCCTAATCATTAAGGATCGAAAATCGTATACTTATTATAGTAAGAATGATATTACCGACCAAGAAAATGGAGACTTGAATGGTAATTTCTGGCTTACTGGCCGCCATCAGCCAGAAATACTCAACCTCAGCTGTTGTGGCACCCCGAGGCTTGAACTGGCAACCCGTTGTTTAGAAATCCAACTCTACCCACTGCGCCACGAGTTCGTTATCTTGTTGGTTTCGATCGGGAATATTAACAATTGTAGATGGGCGCCCACCGATCGGTTACGGGACTCATTCGTCTTGTTTTGCCTTCGGGCTCACTCTAGAGCCCCACCAGCAGCCGCAAAGTGGCTACTGATAGAGACAGAATGATATTACTGACCAAGATAAGGGAGACTGGAGTGGCTATTTCTGGCTTAGCAGCCGTCATCAACCAGCCATAGTGGTTTTGTAGAAAATCGGCGCAGTTCATGACCTTCTCGGCCCTCAGCTATGACCCTCATATGATCTACACTCCGCAGTTGTTTTATGTCGGCCTGGTGGTCTGTGAGTCAGGCTGCGATGGCTCCTTCTCAACGTGACCTCTGGCTATCTCACACTGAGATAAGAGCCGATCAACCCCCTGTTGTGTGAAATCCTGATTCTGTGTTTGGGGGGCCAGGTCGTGTACGTAGTACACGTAGGCGAGCTCACCAGCAGCTGCGCCCACTTCTGCGTCAGACTTGGCTTGGAAGTTTGCCAACTGACGGCATAACTCGGACCGCGTGGTCAGCCCAATGTGTGTGTTTTGTGTGCAGTGGCAGACTGGCGGACTGAGAGTCAGGCTGTAATGGCTCCCTCTCAATGTGGTCTTTATGGCACTCCCACTCCGTGGGATCCGAGCCATAGTTGTGGTGATACGCCGAGAGGCGGCTGCGGCCGCGCCAGCCACCTGCGCCCTCTCCCACCTCCGGTCTTCTTTACTCTGTCATGACACCGAGTTCAGGTGGGGGAGGAGGAAAGAGTGCGGTAGCTGCAGCGCAAGGCTACTATCACTTTAAACTAAATCACGCGCAAGTCACCGTCCCTGCACCTCCCTTCCATAGTGCATACGGTGGACATCGTCGAACTACGACGGTTGAACTGTCGTATGCCGGTACCAGGTCGATCTATCGATTGACTGAGTTGTCATCAGAGGCCCAGGCTTCAATTAATTCCCGGCTTGCCTTGAGCGAACAAACTTGCAATGTGACATTTGTCTCTATTCATTTCACATACTGCCAGTTAGAGAGACCTAACTTCGTGAGAAATTTCAATAAAAAAATGGAGACTATTTTTGCCTCTTCTTTTTTTGTTTAAACAGGATTTTTTGGACTGATTCTGGTTCTCAACTGAAATCCGCCAAGTAAGGCTCCAAGTGACCACCTTTAGGAATGTTCCAAGAATTCATTTTTAAGGAGACGCAGCAAGCGAAGCCTAAAGACAGCTATCATGAGCGCTCTTTATCCACTACCTCTTCCCTCCTACGATTGGAGGTAACTACCGACTACTGTTTCATCCATTTTAATGTGCTCCACATCACCTAATCCTATGGAGTGTGATAAATTGGCCGTGCAACGAAGCGCCTAGGAAAGAGGGGTATGCCACCACATGTTTGCCTAACTAGGTAGAGGTGAAAATAGATCGATTTGAGTCCTATTATTTCACAGCTAGATGACATGGAGCATTGAGTCGCTGTCAAAGAACCCTTTCTAAATTGTCTACCGGGTACCGGCGAACCACTTTAAAGACCTACGCCAACGGATGCTAGCAACAGCCAAGGCGGTTGCTACTCGGTTAACGAATCCAACCCACTGTTGTAGGAAGACGTTGGTACACGCGGTCTGCCTGCCGTGACCGACTGCAGGTAGTGCCCGCACGCCGCCCAAACCTAATAATGACAGTCATGCACACTCCCCATATTTAATACACAGACATCGCCCACGACCTACCCCCAACCCCAACCGACCAACGTAGGAATGAGAATTGCAACAACCCCCGCGAGACACCTATAAACTCCTGTTCAATATTATCGTTGTTGCACATTCTGACTTAGCCATTGATCCATGGGCTCGTCTTGCCGGTTTTGATTGGCAATAATAGCAATCGTAAATGGGCGCTCACCGATCGGTTACAGGGCTCAGTCGTCACGTTGTGCCTTGGGGTGCACTCTAGAGCCCCACCAGTAGCCACACAGCGTCTATTATTATCGGTAGAATAGGCCAGCAGGTCATTGGTTTGAGCCTTGGGTAGTCCACATCTGAGATTCGGTATGGCTGAATGATGACAGCTAGTAAGCCAGAAATGGCCATTCCACTCTCCCTAGTATCAAGACGTTTATTGGCCTGACGTTTCAGATTCTGGCTCGAAACCATCATCAGAGACATTTGCCGGAAAAGGCAAGTGAAAGCTACCAGTATACTCTGCGCCAACCGACATTTTGCGAGAATTTTTTCCACTCTTTTTTGGTGATGAGAAAGTCCGTGGCATCCTCTCTCCCTCTCTCTCTCTCCCCTCTCTTCCCCTTCATTTCAGGCAGTGGCATTCCCGAGGTCAAGACCATTTTGGGAGGCTTTGAGATTCGCAACTTTCTGGAGCCCTGGACCCTGGTGGTGAAACTGGCCGGTCTACCACTATCCGTCTCCACCGGCCTCTGCATTGGCCATGACGGTCCGATGGTGCACGTGGGTGCCTGTTGTGCTCGCCTCCTCTCCCGTCTCTTTCCCAAGTATGGTCGCAACGGCGCTAAGACACGCGAGGTGAACCGACCTGACGAATGAGGCCATTTGTGCAATTTTCTTATGCCCACTGTCTGTAGTCACTGGAAGTTGAAAAATATGGGCTAGTTAGTGTATCTATCATAATGGAACAGGAGACAAGTCTAGAGCTTGAACTGATAAGGGCCGTAGCCACTGAGACAACGCCTGTTTTTAGTTTATTTAACAGCTTTATCAGCCTATGGTACAACGGGCATTATTGACTTAGGGGTGCACTTAATAGGCAGAATCTGATGCTATTTACGTATCTTCTATCTTTGTATGTTCGTAATCGGATATTTAGACATAATCGCCCAGTTAATTCGTGAGTAGTTACCTCTTTTCGGTTGGTAACCCCAGTAGACGAAGTTAGTGCATTCTGCGGAGCCAACAGTATCAATGTGCGCTCAACCCGAGACGGTTACTTGCGCTGGAGTTTAGTGAGAGTAGACTTGCAGTGCATCCGCCTCACACCCTCTCTTCCACTCCCCCATCTGGGCCCATTGTCAAGGCAGAGTCAAGAAGACAGGAGATGGGAGAGGGCCTAGGCCTCCGCACTGAGGTCCAGCACAACACAGGGAGGGGCGATGCGCTCAACCCAGGGCTAGAATAAGGGACATATGTCCCCTTGCGCCTTGCTTGCACGGTCCCGTATCTCCGCGGCCTACGAATGGCGTAACAGCCGGTCGTTGGATCTGCTACGTGTTGGGTGTCACTTTGACGTGTGTCCAACTTCCTTCCATCCACCGCCACATGTTAACTCAAAGGTACAATTTAGCTAGACGCGCACAGACAGGACATCTTTCTTAGCCATCAATTTCGAGGCGATGTCCGTTAAATCATGTATTGGAACCGTTGCTTGATCACGTTTAACACGTCATCACCCTTGAGGCAGCTGATCGCAGGTTTTTAACACGGACATTTCTCTTTGCTTTTTTGCTTGGGAAAAATTCTGTACAGATGTCTTGTCTGGCCGCGTAAACAGGACCCGGGAATAGGAACCGCCCCGCCCGCTTAAAATAAGCTGCACTGTGGCAAATTTAGGGAAGCGTAAATATATTCGTGTCTAACATCAAACTAACCTATCACCTTAATCTTAACCCTTGCCCTACCCTAAACCTAAACCCCTACAGTTAACACGAACCCAAACCTTAATCCCTTAGCCCATCCGGAGCCTAACCCTTTACTTAGCCCTAGCCCTCACCTTAATCCTTACCATAATTTTCCCGGAATTTTGCGCAAAGCCACATGTATTGTGGGCGTCCTTACCGAAAAGTCTAGTATCTCGATTAAACAGGAACAAAACAAAGTTTAATTTCTCTGAATTGGGCCGAAATTATCTTTCTCAAGTGGCTTTTCGGCAACCTGCTGTCTGAATGGAGCCATTTTCTCGTCTACTTACAAAGGCGTCTACGAAGTACGGCGTACTGTTTTCCTCAGGCTATGCGACTGCCTACGAGAGTTCGAGATTAAGCCCCAGGGCGAGCATGTCCTTTAACTTGATTTGTGAGTTTGCACGTCGTAATCCACTACTGGATGTGGATCACCTGAGATTCGAAGCCGGAACCTTTAGTAATTAAGTGTAACAGTCTACCATTGAGCCACTGGCCCGTTGTCCTCTGCGTTCGAATCCCAGGTGATCTACACCTGGGATTGGTTTTGACGGTAATAAGCCAGAAATGGCCATTCCGGTCTCCCTTGTCTTTGTCGGTTCCATCTTATCAACATTTTTCTCAAGTCGCTATGCGACTGCCCGTGAGGCCCCTAAAGTGAGCTCCAAGGCACAGCGGAACATACGTTTTCCTTAACCAGATCGGTGAACACCAAACTTTCACATTTACTATTCCCGATCGCAACCGGCAAAACAACGGGCCCGTGGCTCATTGGTAAAGCGTTTGACTCAATGAACAAAGCTCGCGGGTCCGAATCTCGGGTGATCCACACCTGGGGTTGGGTATGGCTGGCTGATGACGGCTAATAAGCCAGAAATGGCCATCCCAGTCTGCCTTGTCTTTGTCGGTTCCACCTGTTCATCCCCAACAGGTTCACCCGCTCGTGGCCCTAAGCAGTTTTCTTATCGAATGGCTGATTTTTTAAACTATTCAATGGCCTTTCTCAGCAACACAGGGTTTGGGCAGACAGTGCATTCTGTTCTTTCCGGACTGGCGCCCATGTGGTGTTGTGCATGCACTAAATGAATTAATAAACGCCAATCTACTGGCTGCACAGAGCCAGGCCACCTGAAACCGAGGAAGGTGCTCAATGCATGTTTCAGTACGTAGGGGTAGAAGGGAGTGCGTGCATGAATATCGTCCTCGTCTGACCTCGACGACAGTCCAGGCAATCGCTCACGTCGTAGTCCTGCGGACAAATGAACAGGGTTTGGACGCAATGCCACGATGCCCACTACTAGTCAACACACTCGTTAACCGGAATTTCATACAACCAGAGGGAAGCGGGTCTTCTCGGATCCTAAGTGAGTAGGAGTGCCATAAAGGTCACAAGTAATGTGACCTACTGCATTCTGCACCCTGAGTCCATTAACTGTCCTCGGCTGACCTCGACGACAGTCGCTCACGTCTGGGACCAATCATCACAGGGTTTGAACGAAATGCATAACAGAACGGGTTTGCAAAAACCGGTTACTGGTAAACTTATTAGAGCCTCACAGACTCAGCGGTTGAAGGTAGGACATTGGCTAATTTTGAAAAATCCAACTTGTGCTTCGTTTTATCTGAAAGTTCATACTTCTCTTGCCTTGGACTATGACTCAGACCCGTTTTAATTTTTTTGCGGACATATTTACCGCGCTATCACTACTACTACTACTACGACTACTACTACTTCGACCGCTACTACTAATACTACTACCACTACTTCCAATACTAATACCACTACTACTACTAATACTATTACTACTGCTAATGTTACTACTACAACCACTGCTACTAATACTACTGATATTAAAAACCGATACTTCTACTACTACTACTACCACTTCTACTGCTAATACTACTACCAATACTAATTGTACTGCTATTACTACCGACACCACTATCAATTCTGCTGCCAATGCTACTACTACATCTTTTACTAATACTACTGCTACCACCACTTCTTCTACTGTTAATAATACTTTCACTACTACCGCTACTACTACTGCCACCACTACACTTCTTCTTATATCACTACTGCTACTGCTTATACCACTACTGCTATTACTGCCACTACTACTGTCACCAGTACTTCTACTAATTCTACTATCACTACTTCTACTGCTATTACTACCGATACTACTACTGCTACTACTACTAATACTACCACTACTATTACTGCTAATAATACGACTACAATCACTAGTTATACTGCTAATACTAAGGCTACCACTTCTACCGATACTACTACTGCCACCACTTCTACTAATACTACTGCTACTGCTATTACTACCGATACTACTACTACCGTTACTACCGATAATAATTCTGCCACCACTACTTATACTGCTAATACTGCTACTACTGCTATTACTAATAATACTACTACCACTATTACTACTGCTAATACTACTACTACCGCCACTACTGGTACTGCTGCTGCTACTACTACTTCTAATAATTTTACTTCTCCTACTACGCTGATACTACCGCTTATATTACTACTACTACTACTACTACTACTACTACTACTACTACTACTACTACTACTACTACTACTACTGCTAATACTACTACTTCTACTACAACATCACCTACTACTGCTATTACTTCTAATAATACTACTTGTAATCATGCGTAGTAATATCCGATGTTGTATGATAGCGGACGTGCCTGTCCAATAGAATGAAATCCTTTTATAACTATGGAAAAACAGGCAGCGTTTCAAACAATATGTGAGCTGTGACAATCTGTAGAACCCAGATGCTTAACTTGTCAAGATAGTTATTTTCAAACTTTTTCAGTTTGTTCAACTTCTTATTGTTGAAAAATCTTCAAAAGTTTGTAAGCATTTGCATCCATTTCCCACCAAACGCTGCATCGTCCTCCAGCAGTGCGCACTATGCCAATTCTCAAGAATATTTGTCTCCTATTGTTCTTAGTAATTGCTTTTTTCTCGCATAGTTGATCTCAGCCGCTGTCGCTGCCGGCATCGGCGCCTGTTTCGGAGCTCCGATCGGTGGTGTCCTCTTCTCCCTGGAAGTTGCTAGCTTCTACTTCCCCATGAAGACCCTCTTCAGATCTTTCTTCTGTGCCCTGGCCGCGGCCTACGTAGCTCGTGTACTTAACCCCTTCGGTGACGATCATTTCATCATGTTTTCTGTGGATCACGATACAAGCTGGCATTTTCTGGAACTCATCCCTTTCGCTTCGCTGGGCATTCTTGGTGTAAGTCACTCAACCACTAACTTCAGAAAAGTAACCCTGATTATTGCGAACAAAAATATAGTTTGCTAAGCTTTCCGACCGTTTTTGCACTGATCTTTGAGAAGGTGTGCACAAATAAGCACGTTAGTTTAAGCTGTGAACTAGCTAATCAGATTCGCCTTTTGTGACTCGCAGGGCCGCGTTGGTCTTCTTTTCAGTCACCAAATCGGTCTTCGCAAGATTTAGAGGCAGGCTACAGTAGTTCCCTCTGAATGAAGCCCCTATGTCACTCTCATGGAATCGGAGCCGCCCACTTTGTTCTTTGGAAGCATGGTCCATCGTATGCGGATGAGGCCATGTGTGGCACGCGTAGATGAGCCGTTCAGCCTTGTCAGCCATCAGACCCAGGTGGATGAAGAAGGCGAGAGTGCTGTGGCTGCTGCGCAAGCCTGCCAACATTATAATTTACCGTCCTGCGCCCACGGTAGACTTTGTCGCTGGCTACGGTTGAACTGATGGTTGCATTGGTCGATGGAACTTTCGGCGTTGGGCATTCTTGGAGTGAATTAGCCACCTTCAACTCTGCACTCTGGCGTTAACCTTGCTAGTAATAGTTGCCATCACTGGGAGGATCACTATCACCACCATCATCATCACCATCTTTGTCAGCATTCTCGTAATGGTCATTATTACAATCATGGTCATCTGCACTGACAGTAGTGGAGCCGAACCTGAATCACGTCGACCTAGCTGACTGAATAAAGCCACGTGACTTGCTGTAGGCCTAGCAGGTGCGGTCGCATTGTTAGTCACTAACCCGCGTGCGTCGGTACGCACCTCCGTACACATAAGACGGAGGTGTTGTGCCTCACCAGACGTCCTGCCTAGTCTAAACATTGGTGTTTTTTCCTCCAAAGCATTATGACAACGAGAAGACCTAGTGGGACGCAGCATTTTCTTACTAAAATCCAATTTGATACACTTTTGACGAATCATGGTGCCTTAGTGGCTGGGGTTGGAGAGGTTGCCAAATGACGAAGAGATAACTTGATCGTTGAAACTGCCAGCCCAGTCGCAGCGTTCCTTTACAGCGCACCTTGTCTAACAAGTTTCGCGGATTGGACATTCGCAGCCCTGTGACGACCAAAGCCATTGAAAACCTACTGTCAGAGAACCTCTTCTTTTTGCCCAACATGGTGCAGCAGTTCTGCGCCTCATTTCGTTACCCCCTTTAGTTTATCGTTTGGCAACGAATGGTTGCACGATCCCCCTAACCGCCAACGTAAGAACCTCATAATGGACACAATCGATAAGTGGGGTACAACAGTTTAAATGGTGGTAACTTGTTAGCCACCTTCAAATGTCAAAAGAGGTGGTTTTTTCGCATCCAAGTAGACCGCAATACGCTCTTACCACTCCACACGTACCTATACGCCAACAGATTCCTAGTCTTACCCCTATCCCTTGTGTTCTTTTGGGTTAATGCTGTCATACTGTGGAGCACATGGTTGACTTCGTCAGAATCGACGGTCGAACTCTCGGGTTAGCATTCGTTGACGGGTTAGGGGGTTCGCACAAGCAGTCCTTACCTATCCTTTTCTCACAATGACGCGGTCTTTGAACCTTACAGCAACTTAACTAACTTTTCACCAATGCGTCCTGAAGACTGATCAATGAAATTTAGGTTAACCGGCCGCTTCTGATTGTCAGCATTTACCGTACGTCTTCGAAGAGTCTTCAAAGGCAATGCTTATTACTCCGGTTTTATTTGCTACTGCTGGCAAGGATCACTTCCACTGACCCGTCAAGCTGAATAGATTCCTGTAAGGGCTCAACAACTTCTGGACCCTTGAAGCTGCTATGTTGGAATACGATGATGGGTTCGAGAGAGAACCCGAAACATCAGGCTAATAAACACTATGTTCCGTTGATCACCTCTTCTTCTTCTGAAAATAAAAACTATTAAATGCTTTGAAGCCGTACAGGAAGTCCTGACTGAGGGGAGGTGGAGGGGGCGTTCGGTTCTTATGGGCCGCTTTTCTCTCACTAAGATTGCAACTTGAACCTAGCTGCAGTCCTAACCGTACCTTAATGGTTCCAATAATCCCCTACCTAGGGCATTTTCGGCGCTCTGGTCATTCGTCTGAACAAGGTAGTGCAAAAAATGCGGCGAAATCGATGCCACAATCGTCCCATCGCCTACCTCCTGATGTTGACCGCCGCATACTCTATGATCGCCTACTTTCATCCGGATCTACGGGTGCATGAGAAGCTGTTTATTCGGAAGTTGGTTGTCGGCTGCTCTCCGGGTGACCAGGAAGATCTCTGGTAAGGCGTGCTCCATTGCAACCCCCTCTCTCCCCCCCCCCTCATTTTTGCCAACCCACCCTCGTGCGGACGCAGTTATGTAACTCCCCCTCCCCACCACCACCACCACCACCACCACCTTTCATTGTTCAAACGGAATCCAAAGCGCCTAACCAATCAGTTGGTGGGCTCTGTCTTGCAAGTCTAGTGGACACCAGAACTCACTATAGACGCCCATATGGGCAGCCTCCCTTGGGGCCATGTCTATTTGGGGAAGTTTGACTTTTGAAAATGGTGATTCCGGCCGGCCGTATTCCAGGATTGGGCGATTCATTTGGCTCCGCGTGCAGCCCACCTCTTTTTCACGCATTACTGTGCCTTAGAGAGGCGAAGTGGCGAGTTCCGGGAAATAAGCGTGAGGAAGGAGACAGGATCGCTTTGCCCACAAGTGCACCAGACCCGGTAAACGATCCCAGCTGTTTCTTGCCGCGGCAGTGGGTCATTTGGCCTCATTGCTTGTCTCCTGGTTGCTGTGCAACTGCAACCCCAAGGGGTGTTAGAAGGCGGCTAACGGCTTCCGAGACGCTTTTTGCACAGGGGAGAGCTCGCCAAAATTCGAGGCCGGTCGGATTTGGTCTCCTCTCGTTTTCGCCGGCAGCTACCGCTTGTACTGGCCTAGCTGCTGCATCCTGTAAAAATTGCAAAACCTGGGCAATCCCAATAGACCTCTCCTACTGCGCCTGTTTACTATATCGCTGGGGTTAGAGAGCGAGAGAGAGAGAGAGAGAGTTAGGCTTTATTTTGAAAGTGAAATTCCAAAAATTTCAGGAAAAAATTTCCTCCATTCACCGTGAATAAGGTTGGACACACAAACCACAGAACACTGGAAGATCACAAACGAATGGCCGAAGAATGCATACATTGACATCATGAAGAATCGTCCTTGAATGCGTTTCAAAATATCGATCAAATTGGACTTCTTTCAAAACGGTGCCAGCGTCGTGCGCTGATGACCTCAATTTTGTCTTTCGAATAAACAAATAGGGTTAAAATTAGGTATATAATGGGCGAAATAGGCCAACCGACATACCTATAAGAGGATTTACATTCGAATGGAGAGCAGAAAAGATGGCGGCTCAATTTCAAAAGCCTGCACGCTGAGTTGTCTTCTGATGTTCATTGGCACCTCTGGGCACGTAGCACCAGTTATTTTTCACTCTCTAAGATGCAATCAAGTGATGACAGTTAGACCGTCGATTTCGACGAGGTCCACTGTATGCTCCACACCAGGTGGTGCAGGGACGGTGTCTTGCGCGTGAACTGGTTTTAAGTGATAGTAGCCTTGCGCTGCAGCTACCGCACTGTCTCCTGCTCCCGCACCTGAGCTCGGTGCTAGCAGAGGCAAGAAGACCAGAGGCGGGAGAGGACGCAGGTGGCTGGCGCGGCCGGAGCCACCCCTGGGCGTACCAACACACCTGGCTCGGATCCCATGGAGTGGGAGTGCCATAAAGGCCACATGAAGAAGGAGTCATTGCAGCCTGACTCTCACAAAACACAAAACACACATTGGGCTGACCACGCGGTCCAAGTTATCCCGTCAGTTGGCAATCTTCTAAGCCACGGCTTTTAGCGCACCGTGATAGTTTCAAGCGCTTCAGATTGTTTATAGTGAGGAAAATGCGCTGAGCTGTTGACCTCACTCTCTCCCCCACCACCACAATCAGACCACCATCCGAGCCGGTCAGTTGTCTGATGTGGGATGCAATCAAGTAGTGACGCAAATTCGCAGGCCAACCGTCCGTCAGCTGTGCGTCTGGCCTGCGGGTCACGCCTGGTGGGCATCACCTCCACTCACGAGCGCCATTGTGGAACGTGTAGGCGGTGCGGATTCAATCTCTGCACAAGCGGTTTGTGCTCGTGCGTCATGCCTTCTCTGATGTGACTTCTTTACCCGGAACTGCATTTCAGCCGGTACACAAGCACTGATGCCTTTGTGTCTTGATTGACTCGTGGGTGACTAACACTCCGTGTAGCACCGAGAATCCAGTCATTATACCGGCGCCGCCTTAAACTCCAGCCATATTTTTGACCCCCGTACTTGATGACAAACCCTGAAGGTAACAGCGATGCGCGCTTGTTTTTAGAGAAGGTGAAGGATCAATTTAATTCTTGAGCGCAATAATCGGGAGATAAGAGCATTTCGTCTTTCATCCTCCTGCTCTTAAGGTCAGTTCCCAGATGTATATACACATTATAAACCGTTTACCCTTTCGATCGCTAGGGTTTGAGGCATGGGCCTAACAACGGAAGCTATATCGAATGCTTCCTTTTAACGACCTCGATTAGATGACCATTGCCGGCAAAGACAAGGGAGACTGGAATGGCAATTTATGGTCAATTAGCCGCCATCGGCTAGTTATATCCAACCCTAAGTGTTGCACCATCCGAGGCTCCAACCGGCGACCTGCTGACCAGAAGCCCAATGCTCTAACCATTGAGCCACGGTCTCGTTGGCTTGTCGGTTTCAGTTTTATTAAGGGAACGATAGGCGAACGCCTTTGAGCTCCCTATTGGTTACAACTTGGCTAAAAAAAACATTGATGCATAAGGAAAATTAAAAAGACGTTTCCATAATGACATGGGAAAAACAAACAGCCGTCGGCTAGTCGACAAAATACACTTAAAAAAACTACTCAAGTATTGTGAGTAATATAATTTCATGCCATTAAACTAGGAGGTTGGATGAGCATCGAGTTTGCGCCTAAAGGAATTTGCGTCTGTGGGCAGAGCGTTCCACGCTTCAACCACTCTGTTACTGAAGAAGTACTTGCGTCCATCGACCCTTGCTCTACCTGTCCGTAGTTTTAAAGGGTGACCTTGCAAGGTGGGCGTGTTAGTCAGAGTGAAAAAAATATTGGGAATAAAGCAACAGTCCTAGCCATTCATAATGCAAAAGGTTAGTATGCGATCCCCTCGTAGTTGCCTGTAGTACAAAGGAAATAGTTTGAGGCATTATAGTCTGTTTTCATAGGTTAGCGTTCGCAGGCTTTAGTCTACAAAATACACTTAAAGGGCTACTCATTTATTATGAGTAGTATAATTACATGCAATTTAACTATAATGGGGTTGATAAGCTTCGAGTTTGCGCTTAAAGGAATTCACGGTGGTAGAGAGGACAACATCTGAGGGCAGAGCGTTCCACGCTGCAACCACTCTGTTATTGAAGAAGTACTTGCGTTCATCAATCTTTGCTTTACCTATGCGTAGGTTTAAAGAGTGACCTCGCAAGGTGGGCGTGTTAAGCAGAGTGAAAAATAATTGGGAATAAAGCAACAGTCCAAGCCATTCATAATGCAAAAGGTTAGTATGCGATCCCCTCGTAGTTGCCTGTAGTAAAAAGGAAATAGTTTGAGGGTTGATAGTCTGTTTTCATAGGTTAGCGATCGCAGGCCTTTGGTTATTTTTGTCGCCCGCCTCTGGACCTTCTCTAAGTCGGCACTATCCTTGACCGTCCAAGGTCCCCATGCGTGTATGGCACATTCTAGGTGCGGCCGCACGAAGCTTCCAAATATTTTGGAGAAATTGTTTTTGTCGAATCCCATAAAGGTAAACCCGATGCGTTGCAAAGCAGACATTGCTGACTTGGCCGCCTTCGTACAGTTCAGTGTTGATTTAAGTGACGATGTAATCTACAAATCCAAGTCCTTCTGACTGTCATTTGGTTGCAATTGTATACCACTTAGAAAGTAAATTCTCGGACTGGAGGCTCCACAGCGGCCAATTTGAAGAAAATTGCACTAACTAACATCCAGCGGCATAAGCCAGCGCTTTGACCAGTCCTCAAGACTGTTCTAGTTCAGCTACAGATGGCCTTCATCTGCCATATTGTCAACCATTTTCCATAGTTTTATGTCGTCAGCGAACAGAAGGACATCACAGTCAAGGCCCTATCACAAGCATTGATGAAAACAAGGAATACTGTGGGGCCTAAAACTGAGCCCTGTGGGACACTACTCACAACGGTGATTTCTGAGGACTGCTGGCGTCTGACTTGCGCTCTTTGGGACCGTCCAGTCAAAGGTTCTGGATTCATGCAAGACAGTTACCACGAACTCCTACGCTACGCAGTTTATGCAGAAGACGTTAGGGAGGAACTCTGGAAGGCCTTTTGGAAGTCGATGTAGATGGCATGCACCATTTTTCCTTCGTTACGTGCTTTGGTTCAGCGTTCAAGGGAGAAGTGTAGGTTCGGAAGACAAGACCTACCACTGCGAAAGCCGTGTTGGGCATCGGAGAGAAGTTGATTCTGCTCGAGGAACTGCATCAACACTTTCTTGATTATTTTCTCCATGTTTCGAAACAAATGTAGGTAAGGCTCACCGGTCTATAATTATTTGCAGAAGCTCGGCTTCCATTTTTGAAAAGTTGAGTGATAGTTGCGGTCTTCCAATCAGAGAGTAGACACCCAGTAGCAAAAGATGCCTGGAATAGTAAGGCTAGCGGTTTGGCCATTCCCGAAGCTGGCTCCTTCAGCAGTTTGGCCGAGCTTGCATCGGGGTCTGCAGGGGTCGACTCTTTCAGGCTTAGCAACTCTTCCTTAATGACTGCTTCGGTGAAGCGGACTGTTTCCATAGTAGACATTACCTCGTCTTCACAAGTGGATGAGAAAAATCCAGGTTCTCTTGTCACGGCGGACCGTAAGAACTAAGAAAGATGTTCGGCCTTATCCCTGTCCTCTGAGATGTGCGCGTCCTTGACAGTCTGCAGTAGTGGGATTGGATCCTTGTTTCGCGTACTCTGCCTTGTGTAACTGTAAAGGACTTTGGGATTAACCATGGCACGGTTCAACAGCTCCTCTTCGAAGACTCGTCGATAAGTGGCGATGAGAATTTTGACTCGGTTTCTTTGCAAAGTGTAGCTGTTGAGGGATTCCAGTGTCTTATCAATGCAAGATCTTTTCCATAGTTTCCTCTTCTCGTTAACTTCCTTTTTTAAAGATGGAGTCAACCAGCGAGGTCTGTTTGTTAGCCTTCTTTGCATGCTTGGACCCTGGTTAGAAATGAGGTTGTGTACTGCGTCGTTGAATTGACCCCAAGCCTCGTCGATATCGTTGGAGAATATGGATAGCCCAATAATTTTTCATCTGTTCGAAATCCCCCCGTCAAATATTTGTTCGAAGATCAAGCGGTTGAGCCGGAAAAGAGAATAATGTGTATTCCCACATGAGTTAAACAATTAACAACGTCGATGCTTTCAGGCGACCTAGTGAACACGAGGTTGAGGCAGTTCATCTGCTGTCCCTCGTGAACCCTCATTGGAAACAAGGCGTGTTGGGTAAGAAGTAAATTGCCAGTTGTGCACAGAAGCTGCTGATCAAATGCTGTTTCAGAGCAGTCGGCGGAGGCGGAGTTCCAGTCAATTGTCGGTACATTAACGTCCCTAACGAGGAAAGTATTCGGCCGCGTAGCAAATACCTTGAGCTCATCCAGCAATTGGGCATCAGCTTCCTGGTTGTTTCCGGGGGTCGATACACCGTTAAGATATCGAGGCTTTGAGAAACCGTTGCTATTACGGTCAACCATCCTGCTTCTGTATAAGTCAAATTAGACGTTTTTTCTGAAGCATGCAATTTATTCTTTACGAATGTTGCTATGCCTCCACCCCTTCGATTTTCCCTGTCTTTGCGAAACAGTTGGAATCCAGGAAGTGCAAGCTGCATGTCGCCAACCTGTTCCGACAACCAGGTTTCTGTTATTGAGTTAACGTCTGCAAGCAGGTCACAAATATGGATTCTCACATCCATTTTTGGTAAGAGGCTTTGCGCGTTAGCGTACATGAGTGTCAGCTTCGAGTTCAGGCGAGATCCATTTTAGCCCGCTCCAGTCTACTGGAGTAGCTGTGCGGTCATACGAACCAGTTTGATCCACAGTGGGGCAGCGAGTCGTTTTACTACCTGATCTTCATAGATTATCAGGTTCTGTTCTCCATTGGTGCGCCGTGTTCTCAATTCCAGGACTAGTTCGCGACGCTTTATTCGTTCGGTGGAGGAGTAATCCGGCTGAAGAAACACACTTCTGTAAATGCTTCAGTCAAAAACGCCTGAGAAGGATTAATTTCGCTTGTTCCTTGCCACCTAGGACGGCGTTGAGGTGTCGTGGTCGTGTCTGCGGGGTGAATATTTCCTCTGATCGTTGCAGCATTTCGTTGATGAGTTCCTGGAATTGTTCTAAGTCGACGGCAATTCGTTCCTTGGGGGTGTTAGCGGGGGTCTCTAAGGGACCCTGGATTATGATGCGGTCACTCTTACCGGGTACTCTACCGTTTCCAGCAGCATGATTTTCATCCAGTGATACTCTGGCTCTGTTGAAGTGAACTGGCAAGGAGGAGATGGCTGTGCTATTGGTGGGTTTTTCTCCGTGCAACTCGTCTGCTGTTATAGGTAAAGCATAATGCATGATTATCTATTGTGCTCGATCTAAAGTGCCTTCACTCATAGGGCTCTGTGGAGTACCTAACCTTTTCAAAGTTGAAGCTTTCTTAACTGGGGCTTCAACTCTGCTCTGCGTAATGGTAGCTTATTTCGCCCTGGGTACACTGCTATAAGGCATTGCGCTGGTTGACTTCACCTCTAAGTTAGCCTCTGAAAATGCGTATAATGTCTGAGGGTTGTCGGCAGTGATCGTTATCTGTTGCATTCCTTTTACTTCTTCTGTCAATATACCTTTATCAATTTCATTTTGCACTTGCATTTGCTTGATGGGCGAGTCTTGTATATACACCTTTGGCCTCTGGTAACCTTTCATTGTGGCAGTACGTGCGGTTTTCTTCTGATTCTTTTGCAATTCGCGAAGTGCTATTGGACTATTGTTTACAGATGTCTTACCTATCACTGTCCTCCTTTCTGGTGACTCATTTTGCAGGATGGCCCTCGCTCTACTCCGAGTAAACGTTTGCATGGCTAACGTTGGTTAATCCTTTGAAGCAAGAGTCCTGTGAATAATTTCCTTCAACTTTTTACCTTCTTCCTCTAGTTGCTTCAACGTAGAGGCAATCGCTTGACAGCCATTGCATGAGTTTTCTACATAAGTCTCTTGTAGAGTATTTACTAGGCTTTTAGAGTGAACGTGCGGTCGCACGGACGTGGTGTGACGGTTAGCACGGCGGCTTACTACTTGCGAGCTCCCCAGTTCAAAGTCGGGAGCGCGCGCCATTTTCGCATTTAAGACGCTCGGCTACCGCGCGTAAGTGGTCTAGTGGTGATGACACCCGCCTCACAGTCTAGGTCCCCGAGTTTAATTCCTACGCTCAGCGGTCATTTCGCCCAATAGCATTTATCCGACTACCATTATTGAATGAATAACGTTTTTATAGGTATAAAACGACTGTTTAACCGGATAAACGATATGAGGAAAACGACTCCACCGGTGCTTTTGACAGAGAAGCGGTCAGAAGAACATTGGATTTCCCACGCAAGTCCGGTATAGAAACGAATTTGTACTGCCCACGAGCCGTGAGGGCGTTTAGTAGACAGATATCCCGTTAAAGGTAAATTTCCTGGATGGTCGAATATTTCAAACCAAATTCAAACTTGTCACCAGGGGTGATCCATGTGTTTCGATCGGGAATATTGACTGCATTCGTTGATAAACACTCACCGATAGCTAAGGGAACTCAGAAATGGCTATTCCGGTCTCTCTTGTATTTGTCGGCAATGTTCATCTGCCTATGTTCCTAGCCGCTGCGCGGCTAGTAACGGGGTTCGAGGGTGAGTCCCAAAGCAGAACGGAACGAGTGAGTTCCGTTAGCGATCGGTGAGCGTTCATCAGCGAATGACCTCGATTAGGTTTAGCATAGCTCACCTCGATAAAAATGGAGTTTATGTATCGAGTGTTCCGCATTTTAGCTTCTAGAACAATCCACTTGCTATTTGGTACCACAACTATGGGTCGGAGGGGATACTAGGCACGTAAACCTTTGGTAGACAATAGCATCGTATCATAATTGTCTTACTGGGTTTCGCTAGATACCATTCTTTGTTGACGATAACACTGACCCTTCCGTTGAGTCAGGCTTTTGTAAAGCTCCGAGTCGGGTGCTTTTAGCTTAAATAGGATTGATTTGCTCACCGGAATCGATCAACCCCTCCTAGTATTCAATCCGCCGTGACATTTTGTCTTCTCGGTTGCGAATTTGTCTGACCTTTCCCAGGATCCTGCCCGAAAAAAATCGCCGTTCGAGTAACGTGCTCTTTTTCAAGTCATTAGAATTATGATTCTAGATTCCAATAATTGCGAGTTCGCATGAGATCACTGAGCTGCATTTGCTCATAGTCTGCCCTTTTAGAGCTTCTCTGGTCTACTCTTTATGTATCGAAGACTGCAAACGCACTGCGCCTCACATTCATTGGGCAGCGGCACCCGGATATTCTTACTGTTATGGGCTCTCCCCGGCGGCTGCGTGTCCGCGTACCTATTTCTGGGCCGATGACGACGCCTTACCCGTGGAAGCGGTGGTGGCGCTGCGACGCCAGTTACCACTGGCTCCGTCGCATCCAGTGTTGGCACTTGCCTGCCTCCCCCTCGTGGCCGGCGTTTTTAGATTCAGAACACCACCCGACCCGACTTGCCCAGATAATGGCACGAGGTCAACCCGCTCGAGAATCTTTGTACATCCCAAATCGACCTGGTTGACCTTCGTTTCGGCTACTTGTATCTGCCTCTGACGTGTACGGCCTTATTTATTCACACTGTTTGTGTACGGTCTTCGCTCGATGTGACTGCCAAGTTTCTTGCGGTCTGCAGCTGCTTGGAAACCAGCGGGTTACTAAAGCCTTTTTTATTATTTCCTCTTTCCTGCTCAATCGAACTACTATCCAACCGCTGTTTCACCTCTGACGCCCGCCTCCCCTCCAGTGACTACATTCGCCTACCACCTGAAGGTTTCGCCAACCTCACTGTGATGAGTGACACCAGCCTGCAGGGCAGTTTCCCAGCCGGACCGCGCATGGGTCGTGGCGTGATCCTGCTCATCCTCGCTTTGATCTTCAAATTTGTCGGTCTTGTGCTCGTATACGGCGTGCCTGTGCCCACTGGTGTCATGCTTCCCAGCATCATGGTAAGTAGTACCGCCTTTCATTGCCCCATTTGCACCCTTCTCCGCCCCTTATTGGCATACAGGTGCCTTGCACAGGCATCTGTACTGAGCATTAAGTACGCTATTTTGTCCTCACCCCCTGTGAAACATATTTTCAGGCCTCACACCTTCATACGGCTTAGCCCTATTCAAGGTATGTCTAATTTTGTACGGCTATCGTCTTCCAGCTGCCATTACTTCCAGACTGGGATAGGGCATTTTGATCCTAGAGCCCACCGTGGTTGCCCCACCCTCGTCTCTATAGAAGTAATGACGCAAGGCCCAGTAAGCCGAAGGCGGTCGATTTGCCTTGGGTGGGAAAGGAATCAGGAGTACTGAGTCGGATAGGACTTATCTAAGGGCCTCTCCTCCTCCTCTTCCTCTTCTTCTTCTTCTTCTTCCTCACATGACTTAGCGATGGTTGATGGTCTTGCCTGTCTTATCCCTATGTACAGCTGCCAGCTGAGGTAAGAGCAGAGTCATAGAGAGATGATTTGGGAAGGAGGAAGGTCACTGGAACAAGTTCATTAACTAGCTGGTGGGTCGGCCACAACGTCAGCTGCCCGTCGTCAGAACCCTTGCCACACAAGAAATCAGCTAGTCTTTTACAGGACCGTCCCGGATATTAAACTTTATCCCTATCATGGTTTCCTTTTTCTTCCAATATTTCGACTAGTTTCTGCCACCTTATTGGTGTTAATTTGTTTGCGTAGTTACGCAATACATATGAGAAGATTGACTGAAATGCTGGGCTAGCACTTCAGCTTATTGGCTCTTTGGCTTGCTCGTCGAATGAGCCAGCTGTCGGGTCGTTTTCTTTCAGACCTGTTAAGCCCACAGAAATCCAAAAAAATGGTGCAGGTGGTGGCGTAGGGCTCCTAAGCCCGGGGGTAGGTAGATGCACCGGTTGATCGAACTGAGTTCTGAATACCATGTCTTACACTTAAGTCTTGCTCCGCAAGAGTCGGAGTTGTGATCAGTCGACACGACCAATCAGCTAGCGAGATAGTAAAGATGAAAACAGACCGACAAGGTCATGTCATGTCGATTCAATATCTCGTGAAGCGTGGGTCTAAAAATTGTTCAATTGGTCTCCCAGTTGGAAACTTTAGCCAGTTTCAGTGAGATATAACGTGCAAATGTGACTCAGGGAAGACTTTAATGACTGCAACTGAGTCCCCCGCGGGTTAAAGTTAGCCAAAGGCATAAAAAAGAAGAAAACTTACCTTGGGGGGGGGACGATGGTCATTGGTGCGTAGAGACTGCGTCCTTCGCCCTCTCAGGTATCCGCAGACCTTTCCAAGCCCCGAAAGTCTTAATTTGACAGTATAGTCATGCAAAACACCCCCTACATGCGCAAACGATGTCTCAGTGCATAACAGAGTTACGCAGAGCTCTTAGTAAACAAAATAAAAACAGAACCCAACCTGCCACCTGCATGGTCTGGCTTTATTTCGAACTCAGCCACACACTGACTACGCTGCCTAAAAGTGTCCAGGCACAGTCAACTGGTGGATTCTAGATTGATTGCTTAGGAAATCCTGCTTGGGCAATCGGCTTACTGTATCAGAATGGGTGGATTCCATGCGTTGCAGGAGGCTCGGTGGATAACTTGACGCAAGTGTAATCAAACTCACAATTCCCGGTGCGAGGCGCCGTAGCTCAGTTGGCTAGAGCGTTGGCTGTACTACAGCCTTTCCCTTGCTGGCGTGGGTTCGAATCCCACCGAGGCCACCGAGTTTTTTACAAGTGGCTCAAACGAACTCCTTTTTCATCCGTAGCCAGCCCGTATGTTTGGGAACAATGGCATTCAAACTGGAGTTTATATACCAGAAAGCACCTGGGGAATGCTCAGGGACTCAGGGTTGAACCCAGCCCCTTGCACTCGTGTTTGTAGTGGAACAAGGTTGACGAAACATGTGTGTGTGTGTGTCCTTTTTAAGGAAAAAAAGGACACACACACACACATACATGTTTCGTCAACCTTGTTCCACTGCCCTCTCCCATCTCCGGTCTTCTTGACTGTGTCATGAGACCGGGCTCAGGTGGGGGAGGAGAAGAGTGTGCGGTAACGTTGAATGCCGCGTTTGGAAGGTTGCCAACTGACAATTACACTCAGACCTCGCAGTTAGTCCAATGTGTGTTGTGTGGAGTGGTTGACTGGTGGTCTGAGAGTCAGGCTGCGATGGCTCCTTCTTAACGTGACCTCTGGCTATCTCACACATGTGAGATGTAAGCCGTTCAACCCCCTGTTGTGTGAAATCCTGGTGCTTGTGTTTGGGGGGCCAGGTCGTGTACGTAGTACACGTAGGCGAGGTCACTAGCAGCTGCGCCCGCTTCCGCATCAGACAACTGACCGGCTTGGACAGTGGTCTGATTGTGGGGGTGGGGGAGAGAGTGAGGTCGACAGCTCAGCGCATTTTTCCTCACTATAAACAATCTGACGCGCTTGAAACTATCACGGTGCGCTAAAAGCCGTGGCTTGGAAGGTTGCCAACTGACGGGATAACTCGGATCGCGTGGTCAGCCCAATGTGTGTTTTGTGTGGAGTGGCTGACTGGTGGACTGAGAGTCAGGTTGCAATGGCTCCTTTTTAATGTAGCCTTTATGGCACTCGCACTCCGTGGGATCCGAGCCAGGTGTGGTGGCACGCCCAGGGGCGGCTCCGGCCGCGCCAGCCACCTGCGCCCTCTCCCATCTCCGGTCTTCTTGACTCTGTCTTGACACCGGGCTCAGGTGGGGGAGGAGAAGAGAGTGCCGTAGCTGCAGCGCAAGGCTACTATCACTTAAAACTAAATCACGAGCAAGTCACCGTCCCTGCTCAACTTTCCCATGAGCATACGGTGGACATCGTCGGACTACGACGGTCGAACTGTCGTGTGTCCTTTTTGCTATCACTCAAGCCTGTCTCCTTCGTTGCAACTGCCCTTCCTAAAACCAATTAAATTTTATCCATCGGCCTGTTTGTATGAAAATTGGCACTCTTTCTGACAGGGCTCATGTGCTTGTTCACTAAGAAGTATGCACAGAACACCCAGTAGATGCTGTTCATTTTTGCTTTTCATGTTCGCTAAACCTTTCGTACAACGTCTACGTTTCAAGTTTTTCTGAAACTTACCGTAAGGATAAGGACATCTAGGTTTTACTTAGTTTCTGGTGATTTACCTTAGTAAACGCCGTCCCCAAAGCCTCTTTTTTCCTTTTTTATTTTTAAATTTTAACTTTTTTCTTCGAAGGATGGGTTATTTCACATAGGAATTTGTACAGAAAGTCACATCTGGGAATGGTGCCTATTATCCTCTCCAGTGCCAGTAAGAAATAAATTGAAAGTCACAGTTATCGCCCTGTAATGGTCGGTAATAAATCTTCCGATCAGAGCTCCGCAACTCAGAGCATTGACTGGTCTCAAGCCTTGCACTTACTGTCTTTTATCCGAAATCCCCTAGGCCGCAGATAAAATATCTCATTCTCAGACTCTGAGGGAATGTATTTTTTCAGCAATATTTATTTTATACTGACTGGGCTTTTATGAACACTGCTTACGTAAGCGCCCAGGACGTTTACCGGATAGTTGTTTAAACTGCAGATATGAAAAGAAAAAATAGTTAGAATTCGTGAGGAGGCATTTTACGTGATGTGCAATTGTGCTAGTGAGGAGGGGATAAGTTAACACAGTATGGTTCCCTGATGACTATATGGTGATTAGTCATTTACCCGAGTCCTGCGCATGGGTCTTTTGAACGGGGCTAATTAGCGCGATCCGGTTTCACGTACAACACTGGCTTCTCAGGACCCTCTGCTGCGACCTTACAACGTTGGGTATTTCGATAAGTGATTCTTCTTTCACAACTTAAGTCTTGTTTGAATGTCTCCCGGAAGACGATTGCGGCAAATTTGACCTTACCCTGTGATCGAGTTTGTGTGATATCCTTCGTTTGTGCAGGTTTTTGCAGGCTTGTTATGCTTTCCTGTGTCTGTTTCAACCTTAGCTCACTGAAATTCAATCTTCTGAAGGTCACGCCTGGGTGCGTCTTCGAACAGAGAAAAGAACGGGTGATCTTCTATCGTAGCAATAACATCATTTATTTATAGTTTTTTTGCTCCGCATCGACTATTTCCAGTACAAGCTTCTCACCGCAGCATCATTCTGTCCATTCTTTGATGACCGCTCACCGATTGCTAACAGAACTCACTCGTCCCGCTTTGCCTCGGGGCGCACTCTCGAGCCCCGCCAGCAGTCGCACAATGGCTTTTAGTAGTAGTAGTAGTTGTAGTAGTAGTAGTATTAGTAGTAGGAGAAGTATTAGTAGTAGTAGTATTAGCAGTAGTATTGGTAGGAGAAGTAGTAGTAGTAGTAGTAGTGAGTGGGCAGAGAGCAGTAGTGGTAGCAGTAGCAGTAGTAGTATAGTAGTAGTAGTAGCATTAGCAGTAGCAGTAGTAGTAGTAGTAATGGCAGTAGTAGTAGTAGCAGCAGTAGTAGTAGTAGAAGCATTAGTAGCAGTAGTAGCAGTAGTAGTAGAAGTAGTAGCAGTAGTAGTAGTAGTAGTAGTAGTAGTAGTAGTAGTAGAGTAGTAGTAGTAGTAGAGTAGTAGTAGTAGTAGTAGTAGTAGTAGTAGTAGTAGTAGTAGTAGTAGTAGTAGTAGAGGCAGATGAACAAAGCCGACAAAGACAAGAGAGACTTAAATGACCATTTCTGGCTCATTAGCTGTCATCAGCCTGTCATACTCAACCCCAGGCGGTGACGCGCCCCAGGTTCGAACTCGTGACCGGTTGAATAGAAATCAAACGCTCTAACCATTGAGCCATGGGCTCGTTGGTTTGCCGGTTTAGATAGGGTTCGAGCCTCGATGAGGTAGTAATCTAGAGCAATGAAGAGGTGTCGTAGGAACCTAATTCGTATATTTTTTATGGCTTGAAATATCTTCAGGAAGTCTAAGCAAAGAGTTCGGACCGGCGTTCTTTACTGCATATACTCTTTAGTTCTCTTAAGCCCAGCAACATTCCGAACCATCTATTAACTTTCTTCTCCTCATCAGTATGCGTAAATTGGTCTTGACAGACGTAGAGAAGGAAAGATTGTTCTGACGCAAGCGAATCCTTGTGGTCATTTAAATATCGTGACACATGCATAGGTAATGTCGGGTGGCTATCATAGTCCTGCGAAGGATGCCTTCTCTCGGTTTGACATCGAGTTCGGAAGGTCTCAGCCCTTTGCAGCCTTGACTGATAAACTGGTGACATTTGCGACGTGCACTCGTGACTACACTTTGTAAAACTTCATAGCCTGATGCCCACTCGTGAGCCGTTAGTCGGAGTCGCGCTGCAAAATGGATACCTTCGGAATCGTGTAGAGATGTTTTGAGAATCCATTTACTTGTAAATCCGTGTCCCACGTCTGCTCGAACGGTTCCTACTGATATGACTATTGCTACTAATATGACTACTACTACTACTACTACTACTACTACTACTACTACTACTACTACTACTACTACTACTACTACTACTACTACTACTACTACCATTACGATTACTACTGCCACTACTAATACGACTAAAACTACTTCTTATAATACTACCACTACCAATCCGACCACTACTACTGCTACTAATACGACGAATACTAAATCTAATACTACGGCTACTACTACTGATACGACTTCTGCTTATACACCAACTACTACTACTGCTAATGGTTATGTTTCTTCTACTGCTACTATTACTTAATTTTACTCCCTTTAAACTTTTCCTCTTTTTTTCGCTATCAGGTGGGAGCTATTCTGGGTCGTCTGATGGGTATTACTGTGGAGCAGGCGGTGGTTGCCCAGCTGCCGGGGTCACCTTACTTCAGCAAGTTCTGCAAACCCGGCCGTCCTTGCATTGATCCGGGGCTTTACGCGGTGGTCGGAGCTGCGGCCTGCCTCGGTGGAATCACTCGAGCCACCATCTCTCTGGTCGTCATTATGATTGAGCTCATCGGCGGGTGTGTGTGTTTTCATGACTACCTTTGTTTTTTTTGACTTGTGTCCTTTGGCCGCCAGCTTCTGGCAGTGGATGAAGGCAGGGATAGCTTGATCGCCACTAACAATGACATCTACCGTGTGGCCCCTAGTGTTGGCCCAGTACGGATGCTTTTCGTGCGAATTACCAAGACAGGCTCGCGCAGCATCTACCGCGCCATCTTCTTCCTCACTGACCTTGCTGCGAGTGCGCAGTAGCTTGTAAATTCAGAATCACGTCTACGCGTGCCCCACACGATCTAATACCCACGACGTGTACCAGGAGGCTTGATTTTGCCGAATGCGATCACTGAGAGCTCCCACCTCCACGGTTAGTATGCGCGATCACAAATGACAGGACAACCAGCCGGCGGATGGACTTCTAATTAACAGTTCGCGGCTTCGAGATCCCGGTTTTGCAACACCTGGGGTCTGCTATGGTTGGCTGATGACGCCTAATAAGCGAGAAATTGCCATTTCAACCCATCATGTCCTTTCTGGCAAATTTCATCTGCCTACAATACTTGCCGCTGTGCGGCTGCCCACGGGACTCGAGAATGGGCCCCAAGGCACACCGGGACGAGTGTGTCCTACTTGGCATTCCCTGTTTTATTGAACCCCGGCTTTGAATTTGACGTGATCCTGCCAATTTTACACTATTCTTTACGACAAACCTTTACTCATTTGCCTCATGTGCGCGTACTTTATTTCAGCCTGGGTCACATCATCCCTATCATGGTGGCGGCCATGTTTGCCAAGTGGACCGGTGACTGGCTCTACTTTGGCAGCCTTTATGACGTTCAGATTCGCCTCAATCATTACCCCTTCCTGGGTTTTGACAAAATAGTCTCGAAGGTTGGAGATACCAAAGCCTGTGACATAATGCACCCCAGGTTTGTTCATATTAGATACTTTACCTACTGGAAATATATCAGTAGCCGCGGTATTTATAATTGATACAGCTGTTGTTTTGTCTTTTCACAGGCCTGGCGAGGGTCACTTGGAGCTACTGACCGAAAACACAATGACAGTCGATAATGTAGAGGAAATGCTCTACTCATCGGAGCACAACGGATTCCCCGTAGTAGAGTCAATTGAGTCACGGTGTTTGGTTGGCTTCGTTTCGCGCTGGGACTTGGTGCGGGCACTGGGTATGTTTGCCGATGCGGCTCTCCAGTTACGTATTTGTTCCCCGGCGCTTATGCTCGCATCCTCCTGTTCCCTTTTCAACTTGCAGATCTGGATCGGTCACCTGACGCCCGACGCTACGGGCCCACAGCGATCGTCTGTTTTACAGATCGGGCTCCACCTGCCATCCTCACCAGAAAACGTGTCTCCACCAGTGTCCTCAGCCCCGAGTTCAGCGATCACAACAACGGTCGTGGTCCCTTCCTTGTTGATGTCCAACACATTGTCGATCTAGTAAGTCAGTACTTGTCTGCCGTCAGCGTATTGTACGCGGTGAATCTTTTGTCCACTTCGGTGTATGTAAAATTTGATTTTTGGCTTTAGGATAGATTTTTTACCTTCATTAAAGAGT
The DNA here is from genome assembly GCA_017591395.1 of Schistocephalus solidus. Classification (NCBI taxonomy): domain Eukaryota; kingdom Metazoa; phylum Platyhelminthes; class Cestoda; order Diphyllobothriidea; family Diphyllobothriidae; genus Schistocephalus; species Schistocephalus solidus. Next base: position 26,282 of record WEDG01002113.1, on the reverse strand, counting down.
TTTTCTAAGTTGGCAAAGCACTCAACTTGAATTGTAGGGCTCAGCGGTTTGACTTCTTTTCAAAACGAAACGTTACCTAGCCTCGTATACTTGCTATATCCTGTTGCCGTTCTTCACGTAAAAGACTCCGTCACCAAGAAAACGATGTCAGCATTTCAGTGGAAAATGACCAAAAATATTTGAGAAAATACTTATCCTCGTTAGCAGTCATAACGACACATGCGCCGGAAGTGTGCTCTAATCCGGCTGCCAATTGCCTCCACTCTATGATTTGCTCATTCTGTGCGAAATACAAGACGCTTTCTGCTGGTGTCTAACTTCTCCTCTTTCAATTCGGGACCGGGCTTAAAGATCTTAGTCTTCCTACGGCTTTGGTTATTGCGACAAAATCATGCATTGCAGCTGTCACTTGATCAAGTTTGACGCCTCAGCACTTTTGAAAGCATGGCAGATACTCAAAACTTTTTCAGTTACTGAAATTTATATTGGATTGCCCTGTCAGGATTGCTGCTGTTTATCGATTCATTTATTCGTATACATGTTTCAAACTATAGAAAATCGATGGCGAGATTAATTTTCTCGGAGAAAGTTCTCTTAGAAGTTGGCACCAGAAGGACTGGATCGATGATTATTGCCATACGAGAGAGTAATGCCCAGCGGAATTATCAGTGCTATAATTTCTTGTTAGTATCTACGTTTTAACTGCAATAACGTGCTTAAAGTGATCAGAAAATGGTTACGATGCAGGACTTATCGGACAAGGTATTTAAATTGTTGTTTCCAAACCCTTCAGCGAATATTTCAGTTAGACTTATCAGAGACGTCTTGCCTATGCAAGACTCGTCATACGGCATCCGAGCTTACATGTGGTATTTGAAGCAACTACTTTTGATGCACGCAACTGCATTTAGTAATTTTGGTAGCTGAACGTACACCGAAGTGACTGCTGAACGCAACAGTTGAGTCACAAAGCGGCTGTTGGACACTGGTCGTATGCTTGGTCCAACGGGAGCGTTGGAAACCCGATTTCCAGTATCGTCATGCCAAAACTTGGTGAACTTATTGACTGATTATGATGTCTGGGTGGAAAGGACGTCATTATATGTCACCTCCGAAAATATGAAGATGGTTTTTGTGAAACCATTACTGCACGCTATAAGGGGAATGATGCAGTCTCGCGCTTAGGATGCTTTTGTTTTTAAAGAAATGCTTCATTATATCTTTTATTTTGAAGCCTTGACTTTTTCCAGTCCGTTTTTTCTCGTCTTTTCCTTTGGTGACCTAGTGGTTGTTGTTGTCGTTAGAGATGCATTTCGTTAACATTATCCACACATTCTTTTCTTTCCTAGTCGCCTACCACAATCACCCAACACACACACGTTTCAACCATCGTTGACATCTTCCGAAGTCTGGGACTCCGACAAACCCTCATCACCTGTAATGGGTGAGGAAACGTATTTCATTTTTTCTCTTTCCAGTATTCCCATCGAATTGATTGGTCCCTACAGACAGATAGAACGAGAGAAACTATGCTTTTATTTAGAGATATAGCGCCTTTTCAATAGTAACGCCTGCGTCCGGAAAACGCTTATAAGTGGATCATCCAGCGTTTTTTGCATGTTGTCCGATGCACTAACTCCAGTTTCCTGCTGCCGTCTTTAATTTCCTCGAAAATTAATGCGTGAACCTGGACTAAATCCTTCGGAGCGAGACTAAAAAGCTTTGTTCCGAAAGGTGTATTCCAAGTTCACGCATTAATTTCCGAGCGAATAAAAAAGTATAGTCGGTGGACGGTATTGCTAAACACCACGGCCTGCCAAAGGAGAAAAATCGGTTCCAGTTTAACCAAGTTATCAGTCCCCCTCGTCAAAATAGAGTACTGTGTATGGGTTGGTGTAGAGTGAACAATGGCAGCTCCGTTTTAAAAATCCACCCGTAACCCACACTAGCTTGCATCTAAAGTTACGAGATCTCCTGAAACGTTTACTTAGTCATTTGGCATCATGCCGTCAGTCATGTAAGTCAAAAGGTACTGATCGCACTGGGCGTATTGAGAGTGGCACCGTAATTTGTGTTTATCATTTTACTGAATATGTGTGAATAGCTGTTTAGTTGTATATTCAGTGCCTGATGAAATTTACGAAGCACGATGCAGGCTTGAAAATTTTGAATTGTCTTCTAAGGAATATATTGTTCTGTTTTAGGTATAGTTTAGATGCAAGAACATGGTGAATTCAGAAAACTATTTTATTTTTGAATTTCAAGAATGCCAAATTTTCCTTATTTCACGTACTGAGCCAACATATTCTTTTATCGCCAAGCGCGAGAATTAAATGTTACAATTTGAAAATGAAGAAAAAAGCTTCTGTTATTATTGAAAATAATTGGCATTTGTCATGTGCATAACTGGTGCAAACCGAAGAATATGCTCCTTAACACGTTTGACCCACGTGCCATGAAACGAGTTTAATAGTCGAGACGTCGGTAAAGCACTTGACTAGGAACCGCCGTAGGGGGGCTAAATTCCGGGTTACGGAAAGGTCACGGTGGGGGTTAGGCTTGAGACACGGAAATGGCTGTCCTTCCTGAAATTTAGCCCAAGCCCATCGCCTTTACGGGAGGAATTCCTATTCTTGTGTCTTATTGTTACCGCTGTAGTCAAAGGAGGCCATAACGGCTGTTTTTGGCTTGTTTATCGTCGTTGGCCAGTGCTCCACCCCACCCAGGGTGCTACTGCGTCCAGGTTTGAATTCTAAACCATTGGGTAATTTATTATTAGAATTTAGGGCTCTTCGCATCTGATTTCTCGGGTCCACTCCCAATCTTTGTGTGTGCTTTAAAACTGACTCTGACCTCTGACTCAGCTAACTACATGCGTAACCTCATCCACAAGCCTGACAATAAGTAGTACATTTAGTACACATAGAAAATTACTTTGCCACATTTCCAACTGTAAGAAGTCATTTCATCACTGAACAGCCCTCCAGTATTCCTGGTGTGTTCTGTCCCGCCGACACTGTAACTTACTGGTTTAAAATATTATTTCCTTTTTTCAGTCAACTGCGTGGAATCATAACGAAGAAGGATGTTCTGCGCTACCTTGACAGTCTACAATGACGTGATGCTTTCTGCACCTCCCCACTCCCACCCTACAGCATCGAATTCTCCCCCACCCCAGCTTCCTCCTTTTCCTGTGGGTTACACTGCGTCCAGAACGTCGTGTCGATTTGTACCGCCTCACTTCTGCCTTACTCTTTCCTCCGGCAGTTTTTTCTGTGCATTTCTGTGATAACGTTTTCTTGTCTTTTCTTGATTCTTCACCCCGTCGCCATCCGTAGCCCTTTCCCCACGTCTCTTACCCCCCCCCCACTGCTCTTGTGACCCCCTCTTCCATTTTCTGGGCTTCCTAGGGTCATGGGATCGGCTGTTTCCTCCGGGCCAGGGTAAACGCAGACTGGAACTGTGTTTTGAGTTGATCTCTGTCAGATCATCTAATCTCGTCCTCACCCATCCTTGACTCTGCTGACAACTTCATGCTGCAGGACGTCAAAGACGATTATTGTTGACTGACTGTGCAGGATTCGTCCTATGCACATCGGAATTCAAATCATTGCAGTAATATTGTCGACTTCCCCTGTTTCTCCTTTGATATGTTTCTACGCTCTATCTATCGCGCTTAGCCCTATACGAGTCATTTTTTGGATCTCGTGTCTTCATCTGCTGGGGGCATTCACATACGCGTAACCTGACACTCTTCCCGTTATTAAAGTTAGATGGTCGAGAGGAACGCGTCCTGTGGCCAATTTTATTGGAAAACGCAATCCATTGGATCCACAAAATGGCTGTTCACATTTTTGGGTTCGCGCAAGTCAGTGTGTGGGCCAACATGGGGGCCACATCAGGCACGGCATGCGTTATTCGAGTTGCACTCCGCTAATAAATACCGAACATGGGAGGCGTGGTGGCACGCCTAGGGGCGGCTAGGACTAAGGGGACCCGGCCGCGCCAGCCACCTGCGTCCTCTCCCGCCTCCGGTCTTCTTGACTCTGTCTTGACACCGGGCTCAGGTGGGGGAGGAGGAGAGAGTGCGGTAGATGCAGCGCAAGTCTACTATCACTTTAAACTAAATCACGCGCAAGTCACCGTCCCTGCTCCACTTTCCCATGGAGCATACGGTGGACATCGTCGGACTACGACGGTCGAACTGTCGTGTGAAGTTAATCGCATGCGGATTTGCAAATTTGGTACTCTCATCTTCCCAGAGCACAAATATTTTTCAAAACACATACTCCCTCAATCACTGTCAGCTAGACTGACTTACTCCAATTTCTGCAGAACTCAAAAATCAATAAGCTAGATTTTTTCGCCGACAGGAACAGAGAAACTGGAATGGCGGTATTTTCTGGTTTCATTGCCATTGGCAGCCCAGGGTTCGAATTTGTGGTGCTCATCCAGTGATTGAGTTATTACTGTCATAGAACCTGGACCCGTATCTGATAATATCTCAGAGGCTGGGTTCGGGTTGGAATTCTAAATGTCAGGCGAATGAAGTTCTTGTCCCAGCGATCACTTCGACTTCTCAATTACTTCCTGGGACTCGCATTTTCACTTGTATCGACAGTGAGTTTTTTGATAGAAAACCAGACCCAAAGAGGCGTGTGCGCATTTGGTGATGAAGCTTATCGACGTGAAACATACTCACGCCGTGTTATCTGCAACCTGCGGTTACATGGAAGCATGAGAAGGCACACAGAACACTCTGCTTTACTGAGAAACTGCCTGGTGGCATGATCCATCTGATCCTGGCTTTACCGAATGGGGCCTGCCTCCGTGGAAGACGCCTTGTGAGATCCGGAAAACCAGTGGAATGCTGGCAATCAGGAAGACGTGTACTTGCTCGAGGAGACGGGGTGGGAAGGGCGATGTTATTATTTTCACCTCGGTAGCAACGTGGGCTAACGGATAGATCTCAGGACTGATGGGTTCGAAAACACACCAGTAACCATCAACGAAAGTAACGGTAGTGTGCAGTGTGCACCGAGCAGTGTCCATCTAATCCTCCCTCCCTAAAGGGATGACCGTTGAGGAGGGGAGGGGATTGTTCGCCATGGCAACGACAACCCTTTAAGATGTTTCCTGGTCCTCTATCAGTGCAGCGTATCGTATGCGGCTAAAAGCCCTTCTGGAATGCAAGTTGTGCATTTCCCTCTGCTGGTCGCGTGAAAATTTATGCAGTGCAACCATGTTATGCCCGATGTCCTCACATCTGACCATCGTGGTAAGGATGACTTATATGGCCCTCTAAATAGGACCTGAGAACATGAGCCACATGCAATGCAGGCGTTTCGAACCCAATTCCGGAGTAATTAATTTTAGGATTAAGGAGTTAAGGGTTAGGTTTGAGACTGGGGTTAAGGTTGACGTTAACGTAAGTTAAGTGTATGTTTAGGGTCAGTGTTGGCTGTAGGGCTACGGCTGGGTTTTCGGTTTACCTTAGGACTAGTGTTTGGAGTAGGACGCGGGAATATTTAAACTTCCTGGAATTATGCGAAGGACAGCCTTTATTGCTTTTGCGGGGCCTTCCTATTTCCGTATCCCCTTTAGGAGTTCATGTAGGTAAGCTTTACCAGCATCGATTCTTATGCTCCCCGACGAAGCGTTAGAAACAAACTCATTTTAGAATCAGGGGACACTGCGTATATCGCAAGTACGCGTTTCATCGCCCGAATCCATGGTTGGTGCTAATGCAGCAGCCACAAAACACCCAGTGTATTTTTTGCAACCAATAAACCTGCGGTGTCACAAGTTTCAACCTGGCTGTATGCGCCCTGGGTATGCGAGTTGGGGAATTTAACCAGCGGCTGCTTGAGTTGCCATGAGAAAGCAGAGCTCCCGTCAGTTGCAGCCTGACGTTTAGTTCACGTTCGAAAGTGTGTACCTTCCTCCAGGTTATTGATTCGAGTGAAGACAGTGGTTTGATTTCAGCTTATTCATTTGTCAGTGGGAATCGCAAAAGTTCGTCTTAGGGTGACCTTGACGCTGAATACGAGAAAAGATTTCGTTTTGCGGGGGGCAATAATTGCAAAGGAGTCACCAACTCTGAAATTTGCCTCCAACAAAACATACAACTGTTATCCAAGCAGTCCTCCGAGTCTTCGCAGAGATTTATCTTAGTATGATGAGAATTTTAAACTCAAACCTGTTTCCATTTGCTTATTTTTCAAAGCCGCCGTGGTCGATCTTTTTCCGCATAATTTACAACATATCGACTACTTTATGAGGAAAACGAAGGAATTGAATGCCTAAAATGTCGTCGTTATAATGACCGACGTGATCGGAACGTCAATTAACCCAACTAATCTTTAAATTTTTATATAAATTTTTTCAAGTTTAATCAGGAAATGGATGTACGGACTTCCTGTGCACTGGTGAGGCATTTTCAGGTGCCGGCAGCTGTGTGTACGTAATTTTTGCCCACTCCCATCAACCTGTGCCCATTTTTTGACATTTATATCTCTCGACCTATATCTCTCGACTTGGTGCACGAGTTTATATATTTATTTCTTAGTCTGAATAAAAATAGCGAGGTCATCAAGTATAGTACGCCAGCAGTCATGCACTGTTTTTTTCAAAAAAGAAACTGAGACTTCACGGTAATAAGCCTGGAGTGAACAGTAGGTTTTTCGGCTGTCGTGATTGGTACATGTTGAAATGTATACCGGGAGCTCAAAGATGCTACCTTTTGGCCGTAAGCTGAAGCAGTGGATACCATGGAAGGTCTTTGAGTAAATTTATGCACAGGTCTACGTGGGTCGTTCCTTCCTCTAGTAGGTTGTCTGCGCAAAGAGACACCAAATTTTTCTGACTTTTCTCCCAAGAACTTCCATGGTGTCGACTACTGCAGCTTACGCCCGATAGGTTACTTTGTGAGCTCTAGGTACACGTCAGTTTGACAGTCGTAATCTGGCGATGTCCACTGTGTGCTCCACAGCATAATGGTGCAGGAACGGTTACTTGCGCGTGAATTGGTTTTAAGTGATAGTAGACTTGCGCAGCATCTACCACACTATCTTTTTCCTTACCCGCCTTGCCCGGTGTCAAGAGCGCGTCATAAAGACCGGAGGTGGGGTCGTTCGCAGGTGGCTGGTGCCGCCGGATACGATCCTGACTGTGCCACCCTGCCTGAAGCAGAGCCACGAATGGCAAAAGTGGCTGGTACGGCACTATCGTGCATCTACGCGTGCCACCACGCATCCCCTCCTCCCCCATAGTTGTGCAGTATTTGTTATGGGAGCGCACCCCGAATGATAACGCCTGTCGTGCCCTGATCTGGCCCACGTGTTAGTCCAGTGCATCTACCACACAGTCCTCTTAACATGCAAGTCGTATGAGGAATCACGCGATCACTGCGTTTTGGCGGAGGAACCGTGCGTGTCCCGTTTAGGGGGCACTTCAACACGTACCGACTTACACGTGTCTCTAAATCGAAAAAAGTTTCACTCCGCGTGACCGAAACACCTAGTGTCCACTCCAATCTTTGTTGCATGAACCACATTGTGTCCCATCAGGAGCGCAATAAAACCCAAAAGCCCTATTTTCAGGAGCCATGTTTGAAAGATCATATCAATTCACAATTGGTTACGTCTTGATTGTTATACTGCTTTTTAACTGATTGAGAATCCACAGTAGATAGCAGAAATTGAGTAACGCACTAAATCAGGACTGGTGTAAAAACCGCAAGACGCATTTTCCCTTATGACCTGTGAGACGTTATTGCTGTCATTTGCCTGTTCCATCGGTCAACCGTAAAGCAGGACGTCCCTGGAAGACTTTTTCAGCCACTGCCGCCGTACGTGCCCATCAAGGAAAAGAGAGAGAGAGAGAGAGAGAGAGAGAGAGAGAGAGAGAGAGAGAGAGAGAGAGAGAGAGAGAGAGAGAGAGAGAGAGAGAGAGAGAGAGAGAGAGAGAATATATAGCCACCAACTTTGTGGCACCCTATGCCATGCATAAAATAATGCACCGTATTGTCGCAGAGTTTGGTAAAGGCGTCGCCCACGGACCGGCAAATACCACAAGTACCAGCATCTTGTCGATGAAGGATTTAATGGGCGTAGGTGAGTAAGTGGGTGTAGTTTACCAAATCCCCTGTCCCGACTGTTCTTTGTCATAATACAGGCCAGGCAGCACGCAACCCAGCTCACGAGGAAAAATGTCCAGTTTGGAGAACAAACCGATACCTCAAGTAGCTCCCTACACCCTGAAGGAAAGCCACAAATACGACTTCGTGAGCATGGGGATAATGGGTGCGAGCCAGTAGTAAGACAAGACGATAACTACTAGAGGCTTCGGTCTTTCTATGGACCTATATATTAAGTAGGTTGTTGGGAAAAAAGGAAACTTTCTTGGAAAAATGTCTGACGTAAATGTGCGAGAAACAGGTAGCACTGCAAACCTGCTTAAAAATTAATACTCGTTCGGCGTTTGGGGCCAGTAAGTGGCTGCTGTGTGCGTCATTCTCTATTGATTGGTTCTCTTCTCTTCCAAAGTTTGCGTCAACCTGGAACCTTGCACGCACAAGCTGATCCGAAAACGGAATACATTACGCGAAAGCTCCTTGACGAGGTACGTTTAAGTGGTGTACTAAAAACAGTGCTTCAAAAATGTTTTTCCTTACAAGACTATTTAAAAAATTCCTTGGTTATTTTCATTCATGGTACTCGACCGTAAAAGTTAAGGGATCAAGAAAAGATCCCACAGTCTGAATACCCTTGAAGTCAGGCCGCCTTTAACAGTGTACTCGCGACAGAACTTTTTGTTTCCTCGTTCTTCAAGGCGCAATCTTTCGCAGTCTTCGACAAATTTACCATTGTGCAGTCGAAGTTCTCCTAACCTTTGATCTGTTTGCAGAACAGCTGATGGGAGGGCTCAGTCAAAGTAACAGCTAACAATAATTCACGACCTTAATTATAACTCGTGAATTAAGGTTGCCTTTAACAGTGACCTCTCGGTAGAAATTTGCATTTCCTCGTTCGTCAAGGCGCAATATTTCACCGTCTTCGACAAATCTTACTAGCGTGCAATCTACTTGTCCCATATCGTCCACCTGACCTCCAATATTTTTGCGGGGCAATAACATACCAATAACTCATAACCTTAAATAAAACTTTTAAAATATTTTTATGCATACATGTCCTAACTACTGGGAAATGCCTACGTCGTCAGGCCGCGAACTCATTGCCTTCCCCTCGGGCAACCTCGATTTGCCTCCGCCACAGTTAATACCGCGCAGACCTGAGGACAGCTTCAACAGAATGCAACGGCATTCTTTGGTAGTGTTTGCATACCTTCATGCTCCTTTGAAGCCAAATGTACAAGCATACTTCAGTGATCAGGAAATTTACGTCTGCTCGTTCTTTTCGGTGCAACCATTCGTCGTAGACAGAAAATCGTACCAGAATCAGTTCCCGACGCTCACGTATTGCGCTTAACCCGCGACCCTCCGGTTACCTTCACTACTCGGTAGTTGGACCCTGTGAATCGTTATCTCTACCAGTAATCCTCTAACTACACAATGTGATCTCATGGCTCCGTCTCTGCTAGGAGAGAGAGAGAGAAAGAGAGAGAGAGAGAGAGAGAGAGAGAGAGAGAATATATAGCCACCAACTTTGTGGCACCCTATGCCATGCATAAATAATGCACCGTATTGTCGCAGAGTTTGGTAAAGGCGTCGCCCACGGACCGGCAAATACCACAAGTACCAGCATCTTGTCGATGAAGGATTTAATGGGCGTAGGTGAGTAAGTGGGTGTAGTTTACCAAATCCCCTGTCCCGACTGTTCTTGTCATAATGCAGGCCAGGCAGCACGCAACCCAGCTCACGAGGAAAAATGTGCAGTTTGGAGAACAACCCGATACCTCAAGTAGCTCCCTACACCCTGAAGGAAAGCCACAAATACGACTTCGTGAGCATGGGGATAATGGTGCGAGCCAGTAGTAAGACAGGACGATAACTACTAGAGGCTTCGGTCTTTCTATGGACCTATATATTAAGTAGGTTGTTGGGAAAAAAGGAAACTTTCTTGGAAAAATGTCTGACGTTGGTTTCCCAGGTCATCATATCCTTCGTCGTCGATAGAAGTAGAGTAAATGTGCGAGAAACAGGTAGCACTGCAAACCTGCTTAAAAATTAATACTCGTTCGGCGTTTGGGCCAGTAAGTGGCTGCTGTGTGCGTCATTCTCTATTGATTGGTTCTCTTCTCTTCCAAAGTTTGATGAAATTTTTGTTGGGCAGTGAGTGGGCTATCAAGGAATCAAAGATGGCAGTATCCCAACAGTTAACAACTAGTAAATGAGAACAAAGCCCTTGTAAGTTAAAACGCACGAGCTTGTTATCTGTCTTATTCAAAGTTGTGCCAATTTATTTTTTAGCGTATGGTAGCTGAGTAAAACAAAACAATACTCCCCCTCCTAGGAGAATTGAGTTCAAAAAATAATTGTAAATAGAAGGAAAGGGGGGCGTTTTATGCATATTGTACAAGTTGGTAACGTTCGGGAAAACGAACATGACGTCTGCTGGTCGCAAGGGGAGGATTCTGTGGGATAAGGGAAAGCTCAGGGTTATTGGGCATACGTGGAAGCTGGGAAATAGCGAGTGGCAATGTGCCGCGTGAAGGTTTTTCGGTTGGGGAAGTTGAAAGAGGCTCGGTATAAGCCACCTTCAAGCGATCGACTGAGAACACGTCGGTAGGACCTCTACAGGCAATTGTAAAATTCTTGTCTATGCGAGATAGGACTCGAAATGGTCCGTCATAGGGCTGTTTTAGTGGCCAATGAGCACTATCTACACGGATGAATACAAACGAACATTTCAGTAAGTTCGGGTCGAGGTAAGGTTTACTTGTTGGAGCACATGGAGGAGTGGCTTGGAAAGGAGTCATGGCTTGGCGCAATCTTTGCACATAATCGCTGGGATCCAAGCTGGTTGAGCTTTGAGAGTGCCCGAAAAAATCACCAGAGATCCGTAGGGTAGTGCCGTAGACAAGTTCGGCCGCGAAACACTCCAAGTCGAGCTTGAGTGCAGCGCGGATACCGAGCATGACCAAAGGCAGATGCTCGCTCCAATGGGAAGGGTTGTCATGAGCTCGCAGCGAGGCTTTGAGTTGTAGATGGAAACGCTCGACTAAGCCATTGGATGAGGGGTGGTAGGCTGTCGTGCGTATGCGGGAACATCCGAGGAAGTCGTTAAGGCTGGTAAAAATCCTAGACTCCAATTTTTGGGCAGTGAGAAGGCTATCAAGGAAGCGAAGATAGTAGTATCCCAACAGTTAACAACTATTAAATAAGAACAAAGTCCTTGTAAGGTAAAATGCGCGAGCTTGTTATCTGTCTTCTTCAAAATTGTCAACGTTTTTTTGCGTATTGTAACTGATTAAAACAAAACGGACTTAAATGTCACTACAGTTTCGACCGTCTTTTTCGACGATGTCCGCCGTATGCTACACAATATGGTGGTGCAGGGACGGTGTCTTGCGCTGGATTACAGTGAGAATAGACTTTCGCTGCATCTCCCTCACTCTCTGTTTCACTCCCCCACCTGGACCCGGTGTAAAGACGAAGTCAAGAAGACCGGAGATGGTAAAGGGCGCAGGCCCACGCACTGTGGTTCAGCACCAAACAAAAACACAACGACATAAAAGAGGCGCGGCTCAGATCCCAACTGAGTGGGAGTTTCATACACAGCATATAACGCAATGTGCCGATTAATGCATGACTCATACGAGCGCATGCCTCATGCGAGAAACAGCCGGCCTCTTTTGGAACACAGAAGTCAACGCTGCTATTAAGGTGTGCCCGATATCTAGGGTATGTTTGAGCACTCGAAACGGATGGTCTCGCCTCCTAAATGCAAGTTGCCGTTCGCGGATATGTGTACAGGCGGATTTTCCCGTTTGGTCACAATATACGGCACCGCAAGCATCGCATGGGATCTTATAACGGACTTCCTTCTTATCAAGCTAGCCAACCCCATAGTACACATAAGGCTTAAGTCTTGGAAGCTCGTAATGTATGCATTTCAAAGTTGCGGTTTCAAAGTTCGAGTCAAAAACATTCAATTTCCGGCTTGAGATATGCTCGCGCAAAGCGATAGCGAAATTTTCGTAGCATCACCTTGGAATTGGCGCTCAATGGCCAAAATGTCCGGGATCGAATCCCAACTTAAGAAAATCTGGGATTAGACATGACTGATGGACAGTGGTAAATAAACCAGTATTGACGATTCCAGGCTCCCTCGTCTTTGATGACAGTTATTCTACGCCTCCCTTTTTTCTTAACAATTTCTAAATCATGCCTCTGTGGGATTCGAAACCCACGACAGCAGGAGGAAAGCCAGGGTCAAAAAGGGCGATCATTGCTGTTTACTTTGAAGCCTCATCTATTTGTAAACTCTCACATCTATTTGTGAGAGGTCTTGCCAATAAATTCTGCGGTATTGCGGACAGTGGGAACAGTGCGCAGCCGCCGGAAGGATTGTTTACATTCACCGACAAGAGCCCCGAACTGCCATCTGCTGCAGTGTACGGGAAACCGCGTGGTCTGGACATGACGCCCCCGCGCGAGACAAGGCAACTTTCAAGGTCATGCATGCACGGCCAGACTACCTTTGTTCGGCCTGGTCACCTCTCCGCCTATGACAGTCCCGCTTTGCTGTGTCCCCTAAGGCTCCTCACTTGTGCTGTTTTTCGCTCCCAGTACCCGCCTTGTTTACAACCAGCCTTGTGGGAATAGAACTCCGTGATTTATGATGACAAAAGTTGATCCGTTGTCCTTTGTTGAATGATGCGCTTGACCCGTAACAAACCTGAGTAGCATGTTTTTATTTGAAAGCACTCACCCAATTAGTGTAGACGTACGTATCGAGTGGCCGCCTGATATAGTTTAGGGGGATAAGGTCGAAACGGAGTCTATATACTGTCTTGTAAGAATTGATTACGTTTGAAACCGTTCAATGCATCCTCATGCTTTACATATCCTACAGCGATTCGGTATGTATTTTTCCTTAAATTTATGTTCTCTTCACGAAACTGTTAAGGTAAGACTCCTCCTACCTCTGTATTTTAATGCGATTAGAGGAACCCCTCTAAAAATTAATCTGGCCTGATAGCAGGCAGGAATTTCAAGTTCTACTAGCGAAGAAGACTAAATGGCTTCTTTGTCAGACGCATTTCTCCTCTTCTTCCACATTTCCTTTTTCTCCCTCACCCCTACCGGTAGTTGAAGGAATCTTAAGCGTCCCTCTGGCATTAACACCTGCTCACGATACATCAGAATCATTAACTCAATATATAGTTTTAACTTTCAGTTTGTCGAGTATTTTCTCATGTTACTTTTCACGATCTCTGTTTTGTGCCGAGAAACATGGTCAAAATGTCCGTTTTCCAATAGCTGTTCGACTGGGTAGTGTCCCCATATCGGATCTCCAGTGGTGATTTATTCCTCTTCCTTTGATCCGTGGATGCTCAACCTCTAAGCGTACAAGAACAATCCTTGGTGGAACTGTGGGTTTTTTTATGTCTTACCGCAGACCGCAGTAATATACATGTTATATGATGAAGTTCGGCTCAAATGCTGAGCCTATAAAGCTTCATTCTAACTGATTTAATCGAGGCCTTTGCATTACTTTCTAAGTATATGCAAAAGCTAAAATTTAACAATAGTATCTACCAAAAGCATACAGTGGACGGTGTGGATCTATTGATGATCTGAACCCCTCGTAGCTGTGTCATGCATCGGCGGAATATCAGCGAAATACATGTCTGGTCGCCTAGCCACTAGTGTACCCCTCAATGGGTCATGATTTGGATGCGCGCCTAAGCGCAGACTCGCGCCGCGCACGTTACCTGTGTGTGATCCTGCCTCTGGTTTCCCACACGCTGTCTTGACGACGGACTCAGGTGGAGATGGGGAAGGAAGTGCGGTAGACATGGCGCAAGTCTGCTAATTTAGGTCAACGCACCCACGCCCACACTGTTATGGCGCATACGATGAAAAGACTTATCAGGATACATGGCCTTTATACTAATAATGTGTTATAAATTGACTGCTTAGCGCGCAGACCTCGTACTCATCGCACAAGATCACCTGCTGTGGGGCCGAAAATAGCTTGCAATTCTGACTGCTTATGTTGACCTAGAAATCGGATATTCGGGATCAGCGCAGAAAATGGGCGCGAGACAGGAACTCTATCCAGGCGAGAGAGTCTTACTCCCATGTCTTTTCAGAAGGCTACCTGGCGAACCTACGTTTGCTTTCGGTAAATGCTCAGGAGGTCATTACAGCTCCATGATTACAGTGTTGATCGAAATATATTAATAATTAGGCAGGTTCCATCGGGACAGTCTCTACTCGCAATAATACGAGAGGTACGCAAAAATGAGAACCACTTATACAAGTTTTTTTAAATTTAAGATAACATCTCAAAAACAGTAATCCCCTTCAGCATGCTGTCCATTAGGTAGCATGTGCTTGTCCCAACGGGTTTTACACAGTTCAAAACATTTTATATTATTATGAAGTAATGGTGTTAAGTGTTTCCAATGATTCTTTCTTAGCCTCTTCTACGTTCTGAAAAGGTTTTCCCTTTATGTCTTTTTCTTTTCATTCTTTGGCATGATACAAAGTCGCATGGTGGGGGAAAGATCGGGGATAAAGGGGATGAGAAACCATTGTCATGCAGTGTTTCTCCAAAAACTGGTTGATTGTGAACGCTGTGTGGGCAGACGCGTTGTCACGATGAAACAGCCAATCCTCCGATCGCCTCTCTGTCAGCTAACAAGTGATGGGATTGGATGCAGTAGCTGAGGCGGTGCGAAGACCTTTATCTAAGGCGGAGGTCAGCAAACTCCGGCCTTTAGGCCAGATATGGCCTAGCTCGTATTCCAGTCCGACCTAACGCCCCCCCTAGTTATTTATTGTTGGATCCGGCCTAATTGCATTGCCGTGGTTTTGTTCCCCTTCATTACTTCTTGTTTCAGCTCAAGCTGTGGCTCGTGTTTATTTTTAGAACTGATGTCAGGCGCTTGTATGAAACAGAAGCGCCTGACCGGGGAGGGATGATAAATGTTGTAAACAAGATCATTCTCTGGTCTCGGTTCCATTCACCTCTTACCGGGGTCAAGGCGTGTGTTATGCGCACGTGTGTGTGCTGTGACGTGCGAAGCCATTTTATCTCATGGTCATATTACAGGCATCGAGTGCCCACACAGTAACCCTAATTACTATGCCTAAAGAGCAGAAGCAACGCGCAGCTACTAGTCTCGGGAAGGTTGACCTCAAACGTCGTGTCTTTAACCCCGAATGGACTGACGATGTATTCTTCGTCCAACGCGACAACAAAGCCCTGTGTTTATTGTGCAACGATACCAACAGCAATTTCAAGCGATCGAATCTCAAGAGGCATTTCGCTGCCAACCACGCGCACACGTACAGCGACTGCACCGCGGATGAGCGGAAGACTGAGGCTGTTCGCTTGCAGTCACGGTTGGATCAACAGTCGTCCCTCTTCAAGAAGCAGGCCTCCAAAGCTTCCGAGGCTGCTGAGCGTCGCATTCGTGCCTCCTATGAAGTGTCCTTGTTGATTGCGAAGAAAATGCATTCCTTCACTGATGCAGACTTTGCTGCAGTTCACGTCATTTGCCCCGAGCAAAACGACGCTTTCAAGGCAATCCCGCTGTCTGCCCGCACTGTAACCTTGTTTCTTCTGGCCTAGTGTGCCTTCTTGACCTCCTGAAATGGCCTAGTAGTCCGAAAAGTTTGCCGACTCCTGATCTAAGGCATGCCGCCAAACGAGGGAGCACCAAAAAAAAACGAGAATTGTCTATTACTTTTTTAAAATTTAAAGTAACATCTTAAAGACATTCGTCCCCTTCAAAATACTATGCATTTAATGCCATACACTTGCCCCAATGGGTTTTCCACCGTTCGAAACATTTTATTTTAAATTGTGAATAACTAATGCTGTTAAGTGCCTCCAGCGAGGTGATCTCGTAAGCTTTACCATGTTATAAAAAGGCTTTCCATTTACGTCTGTCGTCATTCTCAGGAATAAGAAGTTTCAGGATGGGTGGGGGGCTAGCTCGGGCGAGCAAGGGGACGAGCAACCATTGTTATGCCGTTTTTCGCCAAAAACTGACTGATTTTGAACGCTGTGTGGGCAGGCACGATATCATGATGAATCAGCCAATCCCCCGATCGCCAAAATTCAGGTCGATTTTTTCTCACACAATCCCGTCAGCTCTTGCAGCTAGTTATGGTGATGCACAGTGGTGCCATGAGGAATAAATTCAACCTGAACGACTCCTCTGAGGTCGAAAAAGCAAACCATCACGGACACCAAAGTTGATTTCGCTTGCCATATTTTTTGGTCTGGGTGATGAAGCTGTTTTCAACTGGCTGGATCGTAGCCAGAACACCAAGATTAATTCCCTCTAACCTGTGCCTGATTAATTCCCTCTAACCTTGTGCCTGTTCTTTCACCTAATAGTACACACACAGACGGATCTTCCTCTGGCCATCCGAAAGCAGTTCTGGAACAAACTTTGCCGCGACGCGTCCCGTGTTCAAATCATTAGTTAGCATTTTTGGTATGAACCCCAGGAAATGTAATTTATTTCGACCAATTTATCAATCTTTCCGTGACGATTAGATATAATGGCATTGCGCACTTTTTGAACATTTTCGTCTGTTCTGGAAATTGACGGGCGACCCGAACGGTGTTCAGCTTCAAGGGAAATTCTAAGTCAGGCAAACCGCTCCTAACCTCGTGTCTGTTTTAGCGCTTCCTTCCTTTAAGCTGTCCGAAATATCGGAGCTCGTTCTGCTGTTGTCTGTTGTTCTTTAGCGGGAAACAGAATTTGATGTTGGCGCGTTGCTCCTTAAAGATTGTCATCGCAACATCGCCGAGGGCATTGTGAGGGGGCCTAATAATTCAACCACTCTGTCTGCTGCGATGGTTTCTCCTGAAGGCCACGTGACCAACTGAAGGCCAACTGAAGGCCACGTGACCAACTGGACAAGAGAAGGGCCTAGTAAACGTACCTAGCGAAGGGGACAGTACTGCCAACCCACTTGCCTACAAAAAATACTTCGCCTTTTTCTTGGGTATCCCCTAGTAGAAGCGACCACAACCAGGTTGCACGAGCTCGTCTTGTGCGCACAGAAGAACTTAGTTAAAAATCCGCGTTGCTCGTTGCTAAAATTAAATTAATCTGCAAATCTCATGCGTTTCTTCTCGCCTTCCTCTCCTCCTACCTTCCCCGACACTAATTTTTCCCATCCTCTTCCTACCCACTTTACCATTCTTTATCTGACGCTGTTTCTAAGTATCCTCTCATAGTCCTCATCTCCCAATTCTGTGAAGAGTTAAGCATAACCCACAAACATAACCTGCCGTATACATGCACTAGACTTATGAGTATACTCACCCCATAGTTTCTGCCTCCTTCTGTGGAAATTTCGACAATCTTGAAAGGAGTAGTTCTCGTTTTTGCGTACCTCTCGTATTATTGCAAGTAGAGACTGTCCCAATGGAACCTCCCTAATTATTAGTATATTCTGATCACGCTGTAGTCATGTCACGGTAATGACCTCATGAGAATTTACCGAAAGCAAACGTATGTTCGCCAGGTTGCCTTCTTGGAGCATTACCTCTTATCGTTGGAGCTTACGTCACGGGGAAATTGCCGCTCCGGGTGTGAATCGCCGATCCTTCCGGTGTGCGAGTAGGATACGTCAGACTGCTTGCGGCCAGATGGCTCCGTGTTGCCTATGCACACTATGCGCTCGCCCACGATGCACAGTTCCCTGCAATCTCATCACCCCGAATGATTCTGGCATCAGACGTCCTTATCCTTAAAGTTCTTTAACTTGGATGGACGCATACGTTTTTTGAGAGGAAGGGAGTGTTTAAATTTTGGCAGAGGAAGGGGAATTGAGTGCTTTCCTTGAAAAAAACTAAACGCCATAGCAGCGATCAAGAGGTAATTTACTTTGATTAATTCAATCACAATAAAACAGTCAGAAGCGGCGTACGGTACCAGCTAACCGACTCTGCAAAGGTTAATATTAAATGTCGTCATAGCATTATGCGACCCCCTACTCAACTGCATACGGTCATTGCCTATTAAAAAGGTAAGATAAACTATCCAATCAAACATTGACCTACAGGAATCAAACGCGATAGGTAAATAAAGCATGAACGGTGGGTTTGATATGGGGTGCGCATAGTGAGATGGAAAAAGAGGAGGAAGGATAGCTAGGCAAACCAGTTCAGATTCCGGTAAAAAAAAACGTGTCAAGCGGAACGCAGGAAGTGAGAGGAGGGGTGAGGGAATTGGGTTGCGTCTATTATCGGTCCATACTCTGGCAGTGCTAGGTTATTCATGGGATCCAGATGCTTACAGAGTTCTGTTTTTTATTCGTATTGCAGCAGTCTCTGCAAATTGCAGGAGAGGCCCAGCTGTTGCCCGAAATACGACATTAACTGCAGCCATTTGGTCCACCTTATGGCTAGTGCCCATCAGGCACTTTGTGATTGGACTCGTGGGTATATTATTTTCCGTCCTTAGCAGCCATTTTGACATTTACTCCGGTGATCGAGCTGCCAACTGCCTTTGCGTGTGGCCAATAAATTTGCATCTGCAAATACAGGCTAACTCATCAATAAGATTTGATGTCGCGTGCATAGGCAGAATGTGTTGGGTTGATCTAACTGGAATAGCCATTTTAGCGCTTATTAGCAGTAACTTACACGTGGCGTACGTTCGTTCAGTCGTGCATCGGAGCCGTTGCTTGATCAAATTGGACACATTATCACCCTTGAAAGGGAGATAAATGCTCACCAGCTTTCTTGGTAAGAATATTTCAACAGGACTTTCTTCTCTGGGATGGTTATACTTATCGATGAATTTCTCCGGATACCCGTTTCAGAGAAAGACGTTCTTCAGGAAACTGATCTCGTCATCAATCGTATCTAATGAACTTGGAACGAAATTGAGGAACCGTGTGCAGCTGAAGAAGCGGTTGCTAAATTTCATGACGTCATTAAATTCTGCTTATTTCATCGTCTTTGCCTTGTTAACATATATTCCAGGAAAACAATGCTTTACTATTTACTGTGCCATTAGCGGTTTTTAAAAATTACATTCAGACAGCAGTCATTTGCATCAGCAAGTTACTAAGCTTTGGTTAACTGGTAGTCATGAGCAACAGTTTCTCTCATAGATAAATGTATCACCGAACGAGGGCCAGTTACCTGGCAGCACACGTTACTTGATCCACCTGCATTAGCTATTTGTGGAGCCAGCTCAAAACAGTGGGCTTACTCAACAAAGTCCTGTTCTCCTAATGCAATCAGATTTCGGGTTACAAATGTATCCATGTCATCAGAAGAAGGTGTCCCGGACTTAAAAACTGGCTGCACTGGTTGAATTCCAGGAGAGAATCCTTACGTTATTCCAGAAATAAAAGCTGTGCCGGTAAAAAATTCCATTAGGTAACTTGCCCAATCGTTACTGGTTCCCAGCGTCCATCGTCCATCATCCAGCGTCCAGCACATTAATCAGGCATTTCGAGTCATCCACAAGGCGTCTGCGAGACCCTCATAATTCCCACACCATCCGATACTTGCGACGTCATAGGTAATGGCCATACCGTTAACCGACTCAACCTTGTGCTGGCTGAAGGCGTTGACCGAAGCCCTCCTTATACCTCGACTAAAGCTGACAACCACATATTCTTACCCGCGTTCTACCACTTTGCGTTACAGCAACGAAACACAAACATATCATTAATAGAGCGTTCGACACAAAGATCAAAGTTTCTGGGTTCAAACCCCATTTGTCCCCAGTTCAGATTGGGTATGACTGGCTGGTGACGGCTAATAAGCCAGAAACGGCCATTCCGGTCTCCCTTATTTTTGCCGGTACTGCAGTATCTGAATCTCACCGACAAATTTCCTCTGCCCCTGACCTCAGGGCCTGATCCAATTTCTCCCCTTGTTTGCTAAGCCCCTCCCCCCTCCATCGCCTATGCTACTAACCGATTTCCAATTTCTTCACCTTTCACTGACAGGGCGGATGGTGAAAAGAAAACGCGCGTTTGCCAAGTTGCATTTCTTCCGATTGCGTTCTGAGCAAAAACTCTAAGAGATAGCTTTTTAGACCCTCACAGTGTGAGTTAGCAGAATTTATTCATCTTAAATTATCACAGATTTTCGGCAATCCTCGACTTCTGGAGTATCTTGTTTGGAAATCTCAGATGTCATGACAATTCGGCTTGTTTGAATGTGGCTCTCTAAGGTGGAATTCTATTTTTGGTTGAGCAAAACGCGCAGACGCACGCAGTCTAGGGCACCTAGCGTGCTGGGGTGTGGGTGTTTTGCTGCAAACAGCAAATTTAAGTTCATCGATTAGAAACTGGACTGCCCTACACCGACGACTTGGGAATCAAACGTGTGGCAGCAGTAGCCGGCTGGGAGAATTCGCGGTAGAAGGTAAAATCAAATAAGACCGAAGCTACTAGAAGTTACTGAGAAGGAGAGCTTTACAGAAAGGTCGCATTCTGTGTTGAGTTTATTGTCAGCAAAAGCTCCGAAATAGACCTCTTCCCCTCTTTATCCTATCCTTTTTCCCTCCCAAACTTGCAAAAGGGGACACATAAGCCGTACGAACGTGCTCCGACGATTTAAGCGAAGACCATAGGGATTCTGGGAGGGAATGCGCGGTATTCAAGGTATAGTTTAGCCATTTTTTAAAGAAATATGTAATTGGGAAAGTTAGAACTTAAACGTGCATGCATCACTGACCGACTCAGAGAGCGGACTTGTGGTAGATCTTTGCCATATTTTATTTTATACACAACTTTTTACGGTTATTCCACTTGTTACACATTTACTTAACTCGCATTTAACCATATTTGTTTAAGTTGGCATTTATTAACTGTAGCGCGCCACACTCCAACTTGTTGGTGGTTCGGTGACATTAACTGATTTTCCACCTATTACCTTTGTTATTCATTTGGCATCGTCGTCAGTTGATTCCGTCGTATTGTAACCTTTGGCGTGGCTTGTCTGTCTTAGGTCTTAGCGTGGGAATCGTATTATCGATCGTAATTGCTCGCTAAAGTGGTGACCCCCTGAACGAGGACGCGCGCTGCCTTTTTCACGCGCTTTCACTCACCGACAAGAGCCAGCCAACCATTGCGCAGTGCCTTATTGGTCTTTTCCCCGTGCGCACTTTCACTCGGCTCCTCTCACTGCCGCCGTTATCACGGAAGACACTATTAGTGCGGTGTCGATCTCCTTACCCGATTTTTGGACAAATGCACCCGAACTTCCTTCGCATCGAGTCGAGTTTTCACTCTGCGAATAATACCAAGGAAGTAACCAAATTTCACAGGCTTGTTCAGGCGTTGTCATTGCAAGTTCTGTGTCAGGTTCAGGCAATCATACAGAGTCCACCGGCCAAGTAACTATACACCCAGCTTAAAGCCGCTCTCCTTCGCCTGCATACTGTGTCTGACCGTCAACGGTATCACCAACTCATTCGCGAGGAGTGTTTGGGTGACCGGAAACCCACCGAACTCCTCAGAAGAATGCAAACACTTCGTGGTGAGCTGAATATTGACGACAAACTGTTTAAGGAGATATTCCTAGAGAGTGTGCCCACGGATGTTCAACCCATTCCGGCATCCGGCTCAGAGGACCGCTCGGTATCACGGCTAGCCGAGATGGTGAATAGGATTTTGGAGGTTCAGCGGCTCCAGCCGCCCTCCATGACCAAGCTCTCCACTTCCTCCTTACCGACGCCTAATGAGCACCTTGGGACGCAGATGGCGGCTATGACGGCCGAGATAGCTTCGCTTAAATTCCAGCTTGCGCGCCTCATCTCCTGCCGATCATCCAGTCGTTCACCCAGCCGTTATCGGTCTCACTCGCGACCTCGAACTGCTGATGTCTGTTAGTAGCATACCAGTTACGGGGAAAAGGCCCATCGGCCCTCTTCCCTCTGTTCCTTCAAATCCCCACAGGGAAACCAGTCAGTCAGAGAATAGAGGCAACCGCCTTCTCTGGCTCCTCTGGCTCTGGTCGCACTTTCCATGTCTACGACACCTTGACTCGCAGACGGTTCCTAGTGGACACTGGAGTTCAAATCACTGTATTATCCCCCCATTCCCACGTTTGGAAGCTTGTCCCTCATCCTTAACATTGGCCTTTACCGGTCTTTCTCTCGAATTTTTGTGATTTTTGATGCCCCTCATGCAATCCTTGGCTCCGACTTTCTAGCTGAGCTTGACCTGCTAGTGGACTGCCGGCGTTCCCGCCTTCTTGATCGCACAACCGGTCTATCTGTTCGAGGATTTACTTGCTTTAAAACCTCTTGAAATTTATCTGTCCTGGAGGTAGATATTGACTTTCATTATCGGGAGCTTCTACTTCCACATCCGAGCATCACCAACCACCAGTTTCACAGCGGCGAGGTTTAACACGATGTTGTGCACCGTATCCGTCCCTCGGGTCCTCCGGCTTTCGCTCGTCCTAGACGACTGGCGCCTTCGCGCCTGTCGGTTGCGAAAGCAGAATTCAAACAAAGCCAAAACTGGGCGTTATTCGACCGTCCGAGAGCACCTGGGTGTCACCTTTGCATATGGTGCCCAGGGCAAATGAACGTCCACAACAGAAGTCAACAATTAATATGCCTAAGGTCAATTTAGAAACGTTTTATAATAAGTTACCGGTTTTGAAAGCGCGTTTATTAGATACTTCGCTGGTGAATATATCCTGATTTTACCTTTTTTCCAAGGTTTACTTAAGGGGAAAATGCGGAAGATTTATCGGTTTTGTGACTTGCCTGAAAACAAGTGAAACCTTTTCGGGTGAAAATGAAAGGACTCACTTTTCGCACTTTATTGAAGCCTTTTTTTGTTACACTTATTTACTTTAATGTTTTTTTCTAAGACTGCGAATCCACAACAGAGTATCCGAATATATACTAAGAGGTTGCAGAAACTGCTAATCTTATGTCCATTGCGTTTCTAAATTCGGGAATAGTGGAAACTGTGTCATGAAAAAAGTATTTAATCACATGCCTCAAAGTTAACGTACGTATTTCTCTAGTCCATCTCTACAGTATCTTGTACGTATTTTGTTACTGGTCTTCATTTTAATCGTAGTAAAACAAAATACTTGTAAAATGCCTGCGTTTTATGGCAAAAAGCGTCAGCAATTTTCACAAAATAATTCTTAAAGCTGAATTCTTTGTTTGATTTTGGAAAACAATGCGACTCCTCACACTTGCCTTCACCTGAGTTTCATTGAATTAAGATCGAAATTTCCGGTTCCAGAAGGAATTTATTTGAAACCTTTCTTACTTATATTATTGTCCTCTTATACCACAAAGCACAAAAGCGATGGAATTTGTTCTGAGATATTAAATAACAGAAAATTTCTCGGATGTCCAGCAACCTCCGATTTCGTACAAATTCTGCCTGTTTTCCTTCAATATATAAGATTGAACATGTAGGGTTCTTTAGTAAAAGGCTTCCCGCGCATTAAATCCACTTAACAAATCAAACTAACAGAAAACCAAATGTACACTAAACTACTCACGTAAAATTTGCTCGCACTCTGCATGAGCTAGGCCACCTACTGTATCCTGCGAAGCATCCATACACACAAAGAGTCGCCTTAATTAAGAGAATTGTGTATTCCGGTCTTCAAATTTAATTAATTTCTGTAGGTTTTTAAAAGGCCATATTGAGTGTAGTCGTTTTATAGGAAGAGACGGCTACGTCCCACATGCCGACCCCAGTCTAAATCAGCCAATCCGGTCTCTGTTTTCTGAGTTGGCGCCACCTGAACGTTCATATAAAATTATTGCATAAATCGATAAACACACTGCCAATCCCGATAGCTTTGCATGTTGGCAAGTTTGTGCAAAAGACGTAATGGAGCCGGGCAATTTTATAGAAAAATGCGCGTTAACAACCACACCGATAGAAGGGGGTATATTGTCTTGAGAAGATGTCAACTTTAGACACACTGGAGGGGTCGCCTAGGTGTGGTATATCTCTAGGCTTCTTGAGTAGATCAAGGAAATATACATACGTTTTGGATGGTTTTTTCTATTTACTGCTTATGCTCCTTATCTCGAGAAGCATCCGCATATGTATAGGCTGACTGCTTAAAACAATTTATGCACCAATTACCCTAAACATTGTTTTATCGAACAAAAGAAATGTGTCGAAACCCAGAAGAGTTGTCGACTGGATTTTTCGTGACCTCCTCCGTTTCAACTGTGACTAACAGTTCAATACGAAAACATTCTGCATCAATCAAACGCGATAGGTGCGTGAACTACAGAGAAGGCCATTCAGTCATGCGTGTGGGCCTCGTGTGCTAGCCATGCTTAGAATGGATGTTTGTCAAGCGCGCTCTCAAGAAGATGACATGAATCACGAGTCAGTCATGTGGCAGAACATGAGAGGGCGGTCGGGCTAGTGCCATCACTGGCAGTGTTAGGTGAATCACGTGGTCAGTCAGTTGAAACAATCCTGGTTTGTTCCTGCGTTGCGGACGTCCGGTTCCAGGTCGAATCAAAACGCCTACTGCATAATGTTGTCCGAAAAATGCTAGATAAATTCAGAAATAAATGTTTATTCCTGAGAAATGTAACACTGCACGGGTTAAAATGACTCAAAGTATTATCCCTGAACATCAATTAATTTCCTGTACTGCCTGAACAAGGTCATTTAGGACACGTCTGTAAAAAATACACTGGCTATAATGTTGAAAAAAATTTTTGCATCCCGCCTCCAAGTCAATTTGTTTTTGAGTTTTTCTTGCTTGAAAAAGTGTCTAGAGGCTGGAAAAAAATGAGTCAGTGGGCAAAAGGTCGGAAGAATGTGGAAGATGTGGTAAAGTCTCAGGTCCCAACTCATGAAGTTTCTCCATTGGCAACATGTGGCCGTGCGTTTTCGTGGAGCAGATTTGGGCGACGTTGATTCACTATTTCAGGTCTCATTTTTACCCCAAATAAACATGTATTTCTTCGAGCTGGGTGCAGTACACTTCTGCTCCGATACTCTTATTAACCTCAAGAAAGTTGTAATGGACAGCACCAATAGCGGACTACCAGATTATCCTCAACGTTATCTGCTGATGCAATTACGGGTTCGGAAACTTTTAGGGTGCTTCGTCACGATTAAGTCATGGCCCTGATCGCGTACGATTATGCATAAAGGACCCAATTTTCGTCACACGTCACTATTTGATGAAGACGTGGATAATTAGAGTTTCCCAGAGAGATGGAGAGGGAGAATCGAACGCGCGTCTAAATTCCAAACTCTTTTACTTTAATCGAGCTCATTTGGGACCCATTGACCGATCTTTTTCACCTTAGTACCTTCCATCAAGTGGTCGGACACCGCTGAACTACTGAAATTAAGTGCTTCAGACATTTATCTGACACTGAATAAGTTTTCTGTAACCATTGCTTCCAATGTGGGTGGCTATCATCCAGCTTCTTCATCTTTATCTTTGAACTCATGCCAGCAAAGTTATAGCATTCCTTATTTTTACCTTATGTGAAAGAATTTTTAGGAGAATCATAAAAGAGCACACATAAATATAACGCGTGTAAAATTCTGTATAAAATACTGCAAAAATAGCAATTAATTTCGATTTTTAAAAGCGAATCAAAAAATCGGTCAGTATTTTTCCAACCACAACTGCGCACTAATTGTCTGAGTTTAAACGAGGGCACCGCCTGGGGTCGGGTATGAATAGCTGACGATGGCTAATAAGCCAGAAATGGCCATGCCAGTCTACGGCAATATTCACCAGTATTTAAAATGCTAATCTTGACCAATATTATTATTCCATGCCTTTGTGTTGGCTAGTACAAACATTGCTCGCCCATCCGCAACCGTCATTACAACGGGCGGGTGGCCCGCTGGTAGAAGAAAATTGTATCGATGAACGCTTCAAGTTTTAATCCTAGACCGTGATAAGGTATTTATTCCCTCAGGCCTGTTTGTACCCCGCTCCATTGGCTTTCCGAAGCAAAAAGCTTCCTATGGGGGCAGGGCTCACGAACAGGCAACCATCTACCAGGTTGAAGTCGGCCAAGCTATGATAGCAATGGCAGATCATGGCAGGTGGCGAATTACTGATGCTTATGACTCATCCGGTAGACCCTGATGATGGCACTTTGAGAACTCACCACTT